>JAAGNO010017241.1:62355-73459 GCA_033439905.1 Ceryle rudis
CTTTCCGTGAAGAATTTTTTCCTAGTGTCCAGTCTAAACCTGCCTTGTTTCAGCTTGAAGCCATTCCCTCTGGTTCTATCGCTAATTACCCGAGAGAAGAGACCAGCACCAACCTCTCCACAATGTCCTTTCAGGTAGTTGTAGAGAGTGATGAGGTCTCCCCTCAGTCCCTCACTTTCATGGAAGAACACCTGCCCTTATACCACTCAACAAAAGGAGACAAGTGATCCATTTAAGCAAAAATAAAATTTGCAGTACTCGAATATCAGGAAAAATACCCTGTCCATATTCTGATATATTAGATTTGGTATGCAAAAAGAGACCAGAATCCAAATCTTCACATCCCTCATCACTTAGTGAGCTCAGAGCTTTCACAGGAACATCATCTAATAATCTCAATGTGCTATAATGAAAGAAAAAACATCTTCCAGCCAAAAACTTATGGCAGCAAAATATATCTTAGCCTGTTTCATCCAAAATTCCATGTCTCTGACTTAACTTTTATTAAAAGATAGATGCCTTTTGTTGCATCCCTTGGAGGCTAACAAAATGGCTTTCTTCAAAGGAGGAGGCAAGTTTTTGATAGTTAAGGAGGCCTTGTATAGTATGACTTGCTGGCAGCTTTCTTCTGACATGGTCTTTCACAATTTTGGGTTGGCTTTATTATTTTTTAAAATTGTTATGACATTTTATTTTTACTTACTTTACCATTCTTCACTTTCAATAGTTGATCAATTGCAGCATCTCTGGAACCATGGAATGGTTCACATACTTCTCAACTTCATCCTGAGCAAGATTGCTCTGACTGAGCTTAGAGAAGGAAGCAGGAGCACTGCTCCTGGCCTACAGTGTAGCTTCACATGGGAAAGCTACCTCAGGTCTCATTTTGTCCTCTGTGATTCTGGTGGAGTTACTGGTGGAGTGATTTGTACATTCCTCTTGTCAATTGCCTAAAGAAGAATGCTGAAAAGAAGGGAACACATTCTACCTGCATTTTATGTCTTGCTCAAGCCTTAAAGTAAATCTTAGGTTCATATTGCCATGCTGTCACATAATCATGGTCTCCGCGATGTTTAGTACTTGGTAAAGTGTCCTCAAGGAAGAGCCAAGAGCTAAATTCAGTGGATGATGATACACCAATAAAAGTGAACTTCCAAAGTGCCAATACACATATTTTATTATGGTCATGATGGCTGCAGCAGAACCAAGAAGATTAGCTGCCACTGGGATAAAAAATTCAATTAAAGACAGAGTCAGTGCAGAATTTCAGGACAGAGCCTTAAAAAGTTATTCCAGTCTTAGGCAGAAAGTTGGGGTTTTTTGTCAGGATAGCATAAGCCTATCAAGCAGGAGAAAAAGCAATGATAACCGCTATCCTTTGTAGGTGAACCAATTCATGGTGGTGGCATGTGTAGGTCTGGAGATCCCTCTTCTCTGAACCAGCCAGTTCTAGGGTGTAGCTCTGTTAGGAGTTCCTGGAGAGGAAGATGAAAGTTGTTCTGTGTGCCCCAGATGTGAGCAGCTCCTATTAGTATTGCCAGGCCTGTGAGAGAGGGATTACGCTTTGAATGCAACCCGAGGTCTGTTTCTCAGTTAAATAATTTCAGAGTATATGAGGCTGGAAAGGATAATTGAATAATTTAAAACAAAACATGTATTTCAGGCCGATTAATTTAAAACTACCAATCTTCAGAAATGTGATAAAGTCCCAGACTGCAGCATTCTGGTCTTCAGGAGATCTAATTGGGCTTGTTCACAGGAATAGCTGAGATAAAGATGGTTAGACACCTTAATTGTCTTTAATACCTGGATGTCACAGATGGATACTTGATTTTTCTCGCAACAGAGGAGGTTGATCTTGTTCCTGTGCTGTGCTTCTTGCAATGCTGAATGTGCAGATCACATGTATCTATACTGCAACCCTCTTGTCACCTGGAGGAGAAATATTGCAAAAAAAAGAGAACAAGAATTACTGAGGGCTACTGGAAGAGCGTGGCAATGCAACTGATCCTCTTTTTCAGAAAGTCACAGATCTTTGTCTTCACTCTTTCTTAGTGAACTGGACTACCACGATGCTGCAAGTGTCAATGATAGATGCCAAAAGATATGTGACCAATGGGACAGCCTGGGAACGCTTACTCAGAAAAGGAGAGAGGCACTGGAGGTAAACCATATAACAATAATCAGCAGCTCAGCTGAGGCAGGGAGTGGGAAATGAACTGTTTGTTTCAGATCTGGAAACAGTGCTGTTGAGCATCCACTTTGGAACCCAAACAGCGATAAAACCTTTCCTCAGATCTCTGTTTCATTTTGGTGTGGTTTAATTTGCAAACCCATTGAATTGTTCAGAGCAGATTTGATGGTACTCAGCTGCCAAGGAAAGTTCTAAAGCAGGAACAGATGGCATGTGGTTTATAGCAGCAGTCTTTGGGAAATTGATGTCCAGCAAAGATAACAAAAGCCATTAGGCTCTTAACTTTTCATACTTGTCCAAGCTTCATCAGGTGAGGTACAGGATAATGGCCAGCACTGGGTTATTTTTTCAGTAGTGAGTGTTCCAAAGCACTGAGATACTTTCCAAAACCTTGTTCCTTAAGAAAAGAGAAAGTCACATACATATATACCAAGGTGGAAAACTATGTCTAACTCTTCCTTTTTATACTTACAAGAAATTACTAAAACAAGATTGGCAGATTTTAATTGATTTGCAGATAGATCACAATAACAAAAATACCTAAAATATCAGTAGTGAAAAAGGAATTTCACCTGTTATCCTTCAAAGGCATACAGCACTTTTAACATGCTGGATATTAGAGTATCTTTAGGGCATTTTGTGCTATTGCCTTGAGCGGGAATCTTTAAAATAGGTGGCAAAATCATTCAACAATACAATCGATTGCTTTTGAGAAGATGATGCATAACTGTGTATGTGTGTGTGGAGTTAGGTCTTGCTGTAGTAACTAATGATTGTACCTTTCCCAACCTGTACAGAGGACGGAGAAATTGCTCGAAACAATTGATCAACTTCACCTGGAGTTTGCCAAAAGAGCTGCTCCTTTCAACAACTGGATGGAAGGTGCTATGGAAGACCTACAGGACATGTTTATTGTTCATAGCATAGAGGAAATTCAGGTAAATGATTGTCTATTTTTTGTCTTACAGTCATAGGGAAAACAAGAAAAGCTTTGATTCTTGAAGAGCAGAATGTGTAAGAAAAAAAAACCCCTATCTGTTGACATTTTCTTTATGATAGGCAATGCCTGCTCTGTTATAAATAGGGTTCTGCATTCATATGAAAGCATATTCCAGGGATCATGGAAGAAGCAATGGTCCTGACAAGTCAAGGAGGGCTGTTTCTCGAATGTATCTACATGTATTATTTCTTGTATCTCCAGATACATGTAGACAGGGTGTTTGAGAGGCTGAGAGGAGCTGTGCTTATTTACAGGTCTTTCAGATGTTGGAAGAAACATTAAAGTTTTCACGTTTTCCCTCTATTTCTGATTTTAGAGTTTAATCTCCGCACATGATCAATTTAAAGCTACATTGCCAGAAGCAGATGGTGAAAGACAGGCCATACTGTCAATCCAGAATGAAGTTGAGAAAGTTATTCAGAGTTACAACATGAGAATAAGTGCAAGTAATCCTTACAGCACTGTTACTGTGGAAGAGATTCGTAGCAAATGGGAAAAGGTAATGTATGCTAATAATAAATAAATAATTGTATTTATATTTATTTATATATGTTGTAATATAGTATTCTAGTTTAGGAATACTGAGAATGGATATTCAGAGAACTTTACAATAGATCATCAGATGCCAGAAGGAACGTTCTACAGTGTCTTATGCTCTCCCTTATATTTGCTAGTCTCACTTTACGATGTCACTCAATATTACTTATGTCTTTTTTGGCTTTTTAGTGGGGCAAGAGAAGCAGGTGTTTGGGCTGGTGCAGAGCTGGTTGCTGGCTAGCAGATGGGCCAGGGAGTGCTGTCAAAAAAACAAGAAATGATTGTATTCATTCTCTCTGTATAAACAGTAGTTCCTGAGTCTCTTCTGCTCAGATGCTTCTTTTCACAAATTTAAAAATTAGCATCTTTGGGACTATTAATGTTCTGTCCAGTTACGACTGAAATTGGCAATTACCTTAAAAATTTCCTGGAGAGGGATTAAAGAGAGATTAAGAGGTCCTAGAGCAATCACACAAATTTTCATGAGAAATCAAGACAGATAATATGCTGAAGTTATATGATTATGTAGAATGTATGAAATTACCAAATAAATAAAATTACATGGACAAGAACACACCCTCAATGGGTGGTAAAAGCCAAGCCATAAGGACTAAATTCAGAATCTCCCAGGGCACTCCAGAAGGGTAAGCCAAAAAAAGCATTTGCAATGTATTAGAGACCTTCAGATATGGTGGACAGAATGTGTCCCATGTTATCCTTTCAGAATGGTTGTGCTTGAATAAAATGTTTTGCACTGACTCTTAGAACAGTTATTTAGAGATTGAAAAATCACCTGTGCTTTAAAAGAAAAACAAAGTAACGGCTCTAATAGCACTTCAAGTTAAATCTATTGAACTTGAATCTAGTCAGAGGTGAGAATTTCTTCTCTCTCTGTGCCAGTCTCTCTGGTCAGGCTGCCCAAGACTGTTAGCAATTTCTTGTGTTAGCATAGAGTCGGTAAATATAACAGCCATCCTGTTTCTGGCTTGTGCTGATAACAACCTTCAGACCAATAGGAAAAATTAGTAACTGTAGACTTACATGTTCCATTTGTTTTTAAACAATTCTATTATTCCTATTCACCCTGAGTGCTTTCCTGCTGTAACAGGTGAAGCAGCTGGTGCCTCAGAGGGATCAATCCTTGCAGGAGGAGCTAGCCCGCCAGCATGCCAATGAGCGCCTGCGTCGCCAGTTTGCTGCTCAGGCTAATGTCATCGGGCCATGGATCCAGACCAAGATGGAGGTGAGTGTCAGACCCTCATGCAGAAGCTGACGAACAAAATGGTTTATACTTTTTTTATCCCTACTTTATATACAGGATGACAGCAATTTCCATATCTCCATGATAGTTCAGCAGCTGCTTGATCCTGAAGTATTTAGCACCTGTTAAGATGATTTAAAAAAATGTGATACCTTGTACAAGTGGTACCTTGATGATGGGTGAGCAGGAGATGTCGCTTTGAAAAGTCAGCCACTAAACAACTACTATTTAGCTTCTGCTTTCTGTAAAGGAAAGCTACCAGAATCACTGGGCTCTCAATACAACTGCCAGAATTAAATATGCCACATTTCTTTTGAAATGTGTTTTCTAGAGTAAATTTTCTTGTCTCCACTGTATTTAGGTTTTATTACTATTGCTTCTTAGTATGAAAATATTACATGTTTATGTGAACATTGGTCAAATTAGCAAATCTGAAGCTTAACTTTTGCGGGGTGGGGGGCTGTGTGTCTTTGTTTCTTTTGACAGGAAATTGCCCGCAGCTCTATTGAAATGACAGGGCCTTTGGAGGACCAGATGAATCAGCTGAAGCAATATGAGCACAATATCATTAATTATAAACACAACATTGACAAACTAGAAGGAGATCATCAGCTAATACAGGAAGCCCTGGTGTTTGACAACAAGCACACCAATTATACTATGGAGGTAGCCATTTGCTCCCTTTTGTACTTGTTAGTTTATTCTGCTCTCTCCTGCCATATAACTGCCTTTCCTGATCTGAAGAGTCTGCCATGGAGGATGCAATTTGGCAGACTCTCTGATAATGTCATAAGACTTGTTTTCTTTTCACTTATTTTTCGTTTTAATGAAGTACCACCCATTTAGGAACTGGTTCCATAATTTTCTGAAGGCCATTTTTATTTTTAACGATCCTTAGTCATAATAAAGACTTAGTGGTACAGAAAATGTATCACATAAATATTTAGAGCTGATTTTTTGCTTACTATACTTTTTATACTCTTAGAAGAATATATTTGATACTTTAATAAATCAGTATTTTCTCTCTCATAGCACATCCGTGTTGGATGGGAGCTCCTACTTACCACCATTGCTCGAACTATTAATGAGGTTGAGACTCAGATCCTCACAAGAGATGCCAAGGGTATCACCCAGGAACAAATGAATGACTTCAGAGCATCATTCAATCATTTTGACAGGGTACAGTACTCCTGCTTTTTCTCAAGTAGCACTATTTATTGTTCCAAAAAGCAAGTTTGTTTTCATTCCAAATGTAAGCTTTTTAAAAAACTGTGAATGGAGTAGCAATGGACTCTTTAAAACAGCCACAAATATGAGTTAACATAGAATTTACAGCCTTCTGAAATTATAGCTTTGTACAGATAAGTTACAGATGAATTTTTACTCTTTAAATGTAATGCAAAATTGTAGGTCTTCTAACATTGTTGAGAATTTGTTCAAAGAACAGGCAGAACTGGATATATCTGTGTGTTTTGGAAGATAACGTGCCCCTTTTAAGGCAGTGCAGCATGTTTTCTGTACTTGCCAGCAGCTTCCATCTCATTAAATTTAGATGTAATCCGGATTACAGATTATTTTTTTTTCTTTGAATCAGAACTTGTCCCCCTAGAAATAGATGTGTGGGGAATATAGTCGGGGCACTGATAGCTGTTGAGGAAAATCCTTTATTATTCTGTCTGTATGTGGGAAATAAGAGGCTAGTTTTTTCAGTTATCTAATCACAGATGATTAAACAAGTAGGGAGTAAAACACTATTGTGAAGAAACTTAACTCACTCCTTTGAGTCATGCAATATTCACAGATACAGGGTTAGAATGGTGCCTGTTAATAGACACAATAGGAAAATACATGTGGATGGGGATCTGACATTCCTGGCTGGAGAACAATCTGTACATGAGTTAGCTCTGCTGGCTCTGTGCTCTCATGAACCCACCTTCAAAACCAAGTTCACATTGCAAATACTGACAAAAGTTTACCATCACACAGCACCAGGATGTTGTCTTTTTCCTAGTGCAGATCCCTGTACTTAGCAGACTGTGCTTAATTCCTGATTTTTATTCTGTTATCACATGAATTGGCTCCTTCAAACCATTTCAGACTACAGCAAAATGACACTTTTTCTTTTCACTGACATCCTGTTTGTCCAGCTCTACTCAAAATGGTTACCCATATCTGGACTTACACTTGATATGCATCGGATGCTGACTATCATAGTTTGCTAAATATTCTTAAATAAGCGTAATTTTTTAGAAAGAGAAGCAGAATTGCCAAACTTTAGCTTTCCGAAGAAACACTCAAGGGTAGGAAAGGTTAACTATGGAGGAACCAGGAGCATATTTTATGGAAAAATCTTAATGTGATTCTAGGGCAACATAATTCCTTGTTGTATTTTCTAAGGAAGCAGAAGATAACATCACAGAAGCAGAGATAAATTTCCTGGGGTAAAGGGAAGTAGCATACTAAATGGCTTTCCCAATGCACTGGAGTAGATAACTGGGCAATTAGAGCTATTAAAAGCAGACAAGATTACCAGGCCTGGATAAATTATACACCAGTATTTGAGAGACCTGATTAAGGGAAACCGGAGACTTTGCTCAAAGTTTTGACAGTTCCCTAAAGATAAGGAAACAAGGTGACTGAATCCCAGTATGTCTTACACTAGGTGGCCACATGTAGCTACATTTGTAGCTCATAGGTGAAGTTCTCTGCCACACTTGTGGCAAGGCTGGTTCAGTGGCTGAGGAGATACTATGGGCATCCATTGGTGCCTCGGAAGGTCTTGAGGGGAGAAGCTAAATCCTACGCCAGTCAGCCCTATTGTTACAGATCTTTAAGCTTTGCAGATATGATAAGACTTTGAGACACCAAAGGATACAACAGAGCAAGGCATTAGGAAAGGTTGGATGGCCTGGAAGAGGGTGCTTGTGTCACACCTGCCTGTGCAGGCATGTTGGAGATGGGCTACAACAATGATGTAGAACACAGAAGTGCTTCCCAGCTTCTAGATCTTGCCTATCCCTGGTTGTCTCCCTTTTTTTCAGTCTTTAATGAGTTGTGGCTTCAGGCAGTGACACCCTCCTGCCTTCTGCCCTTGCTTCTGTTGCAGGGAGCCTGAGTGGCCAGGTCAGAAGCGGAATGTGAGAGGTGCTTTATCAGTTTCTATGGCCTCAACAACCTGGGCCTGGACTGCAAGTTTAGCTGCAGACCTTACCTTCCCCCATGACAGATATAATCCAAAGCCCTTAAAAAAGCAGCCTGGAAGGATCATCTTAAGGGAAGGACCATTTTGCATATGTCCCCTTTAGTATACTCCTTCCATTAGCATCAGACATGGGGAAATTGGTCTAGGAGGACTTTTGCACCGACACTGTGCAACAGTTATGTTCTTAGTAGCATAATGCGAGTTAAAGAAAGGAAGAAGGTAAGGTCTAAAGCCACTCAGCCATCAAGTCAAGCTTTCTGCAGGGGACAGACAGTAGAAACCATGATAAAAAAGAAGATTATACTGATTAAATTACACTATAATTTAATGGGCAGATGTGACTCAATCTATACAGGCTAGAAGGAGACACTGAACAAGCAGGTTTTGGGTGAGTCAGGCCTGTTATTCATTTTTATAACCTTTCTTTGTTCTTGCACACTTAAAAATTTAGTGTTGGTGAACCCAGGGTGCTTCAGAATTACTTTGGGGTACAAAAAGAAATAAAGACTCTAAACTTGCAGTGTAGATAGAGAAGGCAGTAACGGATTCTTTTATGGTCTACGTTTCCGTAATGAAGATGAGACTGGATCATGTGAATGTAAGAACTAACATGAAAAATACTGGCTTCTGCATGTCAGATGGAATTAGCAGTATATGTAATAATTTCATTGCACTTAGCAGCATTTCTGAATGCCTGACATAGTTTAAAAAATACACAGAAAGAACTGGACTGCTATTCACAATGATGGATAGCCAGAAAAAATCCCCAAAATTAACACCTGACATGTAGGCTTTAAATATCTAAGCACACCATAACCATTTCTGCATGCTATAGCTCTGACTTGTGTGGCGTTTCTCCGATTTAAGACATATCTTCATGTTTAACCCTTAGTGTGTCTTGAAGGTATCAGCAAAGTACTAATATGCAGAGTAGCTCCCTTCCCCATTTGAAAGTATGTATTTTTGTACACATAAATGTAGCAAACTCTCTATAGAGTGCTTCTAGAAACAACTTTCTTTGCTTACAAATCTGAGGAAGGAACCCCTGTCTTTCTCCCCAAGAATATATAAAAAAATTAAAATCTTACAGTTCATTATCAATTATGGGGCTTAATTCTGCAGTTACTAATCCCTTGAAAAAGAGCTAAAAAAATGGGTGAAACTATTTTAAATGGCTTCTACCTCTTCAATATTTGAAAGAAAATTATCTGGTATTTTAGAAGTTGTGGGGTTTTTTTGGGGGGGGGGGCTACATCCCCTGACTGTCAAACTGCAGTGAGTCAGTGGGCACCATGCATATAAGAATTATAAGGGCAGGAAGAGCTGTGTTTCTTTCAGTGCATCCACTAGCAGAGATGTGCCAGCACAGAAAGGGTTACAAGTCTTCCTTGTTAAAGGCAAGTGGTAAATACATCCTCTCCCTTGGGGCGAAGGGGCAGCCTCTTGTATTTCCAACAGGCATGTACACACACTGGTACCCCAGAGGTTGTTTCTGTGGATGCTGCTGCTTACCCACTACTGACTGCTGCAGGCTGCGCCTGAAGGCTTAGTCTAGATGTAGGCATAAATATAAATCTTTAGCAGTGCTTGTGTATTTCTGTCCTTAGTGTGACTGGGTAGAGGAAAAATAGAGAAAGTGGGACACAATGTCTCAATCACAGAAGTGGTTTAGAAGTGTTCAGAATAGCTGAATTATGGTATGCAGACAGATTGGGACACCAAGACAGATACGTTGTCAGTCGCTGGTTTTGAAGTCTTTTTATGCAGGGATTCCTTTTTCAGATTCAGTATATTTAGTACATTCTAAATCAGACTGCAAACTATGTGATAAAATATCTGCAGCTGCTCTGCATGTAACATCTTACTGACTGTTAACATATTCTACTATCGATTTTTGCGCAAACTACAGATTTTAAGTAGGAGCTCTGCACTCAGAACAATAGCATCATGCCACCCTCTGTTTTACTGACAGAAAAACAACAGCTCCCTATTAAAGGAACTACATGATCAGGCTTATACAGGTCAATTTGCATTCATGAAACTGCAGGACCTATTTAAGAATGGATTACTTTGACTCAGAAGCTCACTTAATTTATAAGGCCACATATAAATCACAAAGGGGAAGGAAAAGTTTTCTGGTGACTAATAATGAAACATGGAGGGGAGATTTCAGTGGTTACTTTCTATTGGCAGGAAAAGAGGAAGCAGGCAAAGTTATTTATATGCCTTAAAAAGCTAATGTCAGTGATTAACACTGGTCTGGAAACAATAAAAAAAACCAAAAACAAAACAACCAAATACAGAGAACCCTTTGCCAGTGGGAAAGCCCTTGCATGGGCTTGATCTATGCATTAATTGTGAAATTCCATTGTGCCCCATGAAACTCTGACATACTGCAAAGGTAAAGATGTCTTTTTAGGCTATATGTGATGGCCAGAGAAGTGACTGTGCCCCTGTACTCAGCACTGGTGGGGCCACACCTTGAGTTCTGTGTTCAGCTCTGTGCACCACAGTATAAAAGAGACATTGAGGTGATGAAGCAAGTTCAGAGAAGGGCAATGAACCTGGTAAAAGGTCTGGAGAAAATCTCTTAAGAGCAGTGCTTGAGGCATCTCGGTTTGTTTAGTCTGGAAGAAGCCTAGAGGAAATCTTACTGCTCTCTACAGCTACCTGAAAGGAGGTTGTAGTGAGGTGGGTGTTGGTCTCTTCTCCCAGGTGACTAGTGGTATGATAAGAGGAAATGGGCTGAAGTTGCGCCGGGGGAAGTTTAGGTTGGATAGTATGAAAAATTATTTTACTGAGAGAGTGGTGAGGCATTGGAACAGGCTGACCAGGGAGGTGGTGGAATCACCATCCCTGGAGGTCTTGAAAAGATGTCTAGATGTGGCACTTCAGGACATGGTTTAGTGT
>JAAGNO010017241.1:73559-101632 GCA_033439905.1 Ceryle rudis
GGGAGGTGGTGGAATCACCATCCCTGGAGGTCTTGAAAAGATGTCTAGATGTGGCACTTCAGGACATGGTTTAGTGTTCCTGATAGTATTTAGTAGATGATTTGACTTGATGATCTTGAAGGTTGTCCAACCTCAATGATTCTATGATTCGATTCTTGATGCAGATTAAAAAAGTTCATTACAAGAATGTTGAGAACCTGCTATAGCACGTGGAACAACTGCTTGGACCCACCCTTAGATCAACACCTGGTAGAGGAGTTGGAGGGACAGGATTTGCCTTTTAGCTCCCAATTTTATATCATTTTGTTTGCAGTCACACAGTAATAGCTTTGGCTTTAGCAGTAAGGTAAGATAAGCTGACTTCACTTCTGGCGTGACCTGCCATAGCCTGTCTCCAGGATGGTTTTTGAGAGTTTATCAAGCCAGCCTGGATGAACATTTTCAGAATGATAAAATAAACGATTTTGAATGCTTTATAGCAGGAATTATAAATGCAAATATTAAATGAAAAAATAACTTCACTGTGATTATGGTTTTTCAGTAAATGATGCTTCAGATTTGCAGCTTTGTTTCATCTCTCATCATTGACTTCCTGCTATTACTTTTCATCTTCCCTTTATGGACTTGGTGGAGGTTGATGCAGAGAGAGTCAATATAATAACAGCATGATATGTCAGAAATGCATGGTGTTATGAACTTAATAAAGCACCACTTCATCCTATTAGTATATTAAATAAACCCAGGGCATCTGTTAAGATTCCTATCATTTTAGTTATGCATAACTACACAGAAATGTTCAAAAATAAATTATTAATCTAGCAGGCAAATACGTAGCAGACAGAAAGCCTTGGATCTTCTCCAAACTGTCAGTTTGTAAAATCAGTAAGGGTAATACTTTTTTCATCTTAGAACATCTCTTTAATTGCATTCATGTTAACTCAATCTGAAGTGCACCTCTGGTAGGACACATTTTATAGGAACAGGAAGAAAAAGACGAGCCAGTCTGTTTTTAAGAGGTTAGTGTGAATTTCTTGTCCTGCAAAATGGAAAAATATATTGGTTCAAAACAATGGTCTCGTTTGATTTCGTGTTACTATGATCCATTTAGCCTGGAATTCAATGGGACTTTTTAACAATCAGTTTTCAAAGCAAAATTTTACTGTATAGATTATTAAAGAAGAGAGATAACTGAAAATATGTAATTTATTTTGGATCTAGACAAGAAATTATTTGTTTTGTACTTCTCATTTGAGATATGCATATTTGGTTATTGAGTAATATCAGATTAAGAGTGAAGTAGCAGTAATTGAATGAGGAAACGATGTTTTGCCCAGGTCCAGTGATTTTTTTACTGCATTTCACATACACTGTATAACAACAGAAAATGAAGGAAGCAAATGGCAGTTCATTCGAAAAACCCCTGCCTTATCAGCAATTTTTTTTAAAAAGCACGTGTACATGAAGCACAGTTTTAACTCTGTAGGTGAAGTAAGGACCCTCTTCCACTAAAAAAGCGCAACACCTAAACCATG
Organism: Ceryle rudis; assembly: GCA_033439905.1. Lineage (NCBI taxonomy): Eukaryota > Metazoa > Chordata > Aves > Coraciiformes > Cerylidae > Ceryle > Ceryle rudis. The sequence goes on from JAAGNO010017241.1 coordinate 75,092, forward strand.
AAACTGTAAAAGTTGTACGCTTTTTAGGTAATTCATTGTCATATGCTGGCATTACGTTTCCATGAACTTCTGTAAAAACACAGTTCTTAACACAAGAGTAGAAGGCTTGTTACTAACCAACTAACTCGATCTGTGATTTTTCTTTTTCTTTCTTTCCTTTCACCTTCCCAAATGCATGACCTGTGATTGGATGTTAGGATGAATCTGACAATCTACATTCTGATGAATTTAAAGCCTGCCTCATCAGTCTAGGACAGGTTGGAAATGACCTGCAGGTAGAGGAAACCGATAATCTTCTGGTTTTAGATAGGCAACTATAATAATAGCCAATGGGATTGTGGGGTTAAACTGCAATGTGTTGGTTATAATGCTTTGAAAAGATCCTGCCTCTGGGAAGACAACTGGATTAGATGGACCATCAGCATCACTTGGAGCCATATTTTTCTATGCACTTGACAAAGATTTTTCAGGTTGTTTCTTTTACTTGGTTTGAGATGTTTTATTTGGACTCTGCTAGATAACCATAAGGAGCTCCTATGCTTCTTGCAGTCAGACTTTTGCAAATTTTCCCTTCCTCGAGCTGATCAGTACAAGCTCCCTACTGCTCCCTCCTGATGTAGAATGACACAATTCTTACTGTCATGTCATTTAATGTTTACTCAGCTTTGAGTCGGGAATGCCACAGATATGTTATTGCCTGGAAAATAAGCAACTTCCTTTTATACAAGCTCTGCAACTGACCTCTTTTTAAGTCTTGCAAGTCTCATCCTTTAAGCTGATACGCACATCCCTCTGCCATAGTCCAGGTCTTGATAGCCTGCATTCAGAAGGAAAACCCCTGTGTTTATTCCCCTTATGCCAGCATGCAGCTCTCACAGTGTACTTGCCTTAGCCTTGCAGTGGAGTATTTGAAATAGCCAGTGATACACTATTTTCAGGCTGCTTTTAACTATACTTCTAGTCACTAGAGCATCCCAGGACAACCTTTCAAAGATATTTCCTAACAGGGAGGCAGCTTGAGCACCTCCTGAGTTTGGCTAGTTTAGTAACAAACTGTTCTCCTTGTTGTTCTCTTTGTCCTCTCTGGTTGTGCTCTGTGTATTCTTGTCTCATTCACCTCCTCTTCTCCCTTATCTCTCCCCTGACCTTTCCCGATATTACTTTTTGTGGTGAAAACGTCTGTTTCCTGTGTGTAATATGTTAGTTGCTTCTTCCTACTTTAACACTGATGATGATTCTGGTGATCTGCTTGGGCACAATGAATACTGTTGATACACTGGATCCAATATGCCAATGGTCTAAACTCGTCATCTCTCTGGAAATTACCTGGGATACTTCAAACCTTCCCTTCCATATTCCTTACATTGTTTCGGTGAACAGAGGAAGAACGGATTGATGGACCATGATGATTTCAGAGCTTGCTTAATTTCAATGGGTTATGATTTGGTATGAATTTTAAGAAAGACTGGCAACTGATGCTGCTTACAGCTTCTAACGTTAACCACAGCAACACTAAAGCCTATTTACATTGACAGAATGCTAATAATTTATCCTAGAGATGCTAGTTTCTTGTTTCTTTGCCTTTTCTCTGTTTTTAAATGTTTAAAAAGGAAGTTAAAAGTAAAACTAGACACTTGAAAGCCGTATCAGCTGCCATGCTCTTTGAATTAAGGAAACTTTTAAAGTTGACACTAACAGAATTTTTTTTTTTTTTCTTCTTTCTTTTTCATCTGCATGAGTAAGAATGAGTTTGATCCTGCTTAATTCTCATAAGCTAGCTTTGGGGGTTGCATTTTCTTTCCTTCACTTATTTATTCTAAAAATTTCCACCAAAATTCACACTTTTTAATGGAATAAAGGATTAGCCTTTGTTGAACTGTCCTGTATCTGGCATGAAATTTCCAGACTTGTTTTGCTTAGTTCTTAGTTCAGTGGTTCTGCAAGTTACACTGCTTCTTGGGCTATTGCTTCACCTCTCTGTGCGGTACCTAAATTGCACCGGTTTTAGGATGGGGTGGAAAATTAATTGTTAAGTTAAAACGAATTAAAGAACCACTGAGGGAGGGTGGGAGGGGGGTGGAGTTGCAGAAAGTTAATTGAAAGATACATACTTTGTATTTAGGAAAAAGAATGCATTTTTTAAAAGCACCAAGCCCCTTTTCCAAAAGAGGGGTGGGCATTTAAGATCACAGACTTCATTGACTCTGACATTTAAGTGAGGAAGATGCTTTAGAAACTTTGTAACCACTGGTCCTTCCTGGTCCATGAGAAACATGGGATGTTGGTGACTGATATTATGGTGACCATTTTGTTTGGTTGGTTGGTTTGTTTTGTGTTCTGTGAAAGGGTGAAGCTGAGTTTGCCCGAATCATGTCTCTGGTTGATCCTAATGGGCAAGGAACCGTCACTTTCCAGTCCTTCATTGACTTCATGACCAGAGAAACAGCAGACACAGACACAGCTGAGCAAGTGATAGCTTCCTTCAGAATCCTGGCTTCAGATAAGGTCAGTCATAGTGCTTGCTGGCTGTAACTGCTGTCAGTAGCTCTCCCGTTTACCCTTTCTTTGCCGAAAGTCTCATACAAGCCTTTTAGTAATAAGCTTTGGTTTTGGTTTGTAAGATTTCAGAGAAAGCACTTGCCTTTTTTTCTTGTTCGGAACCAAGTCTCTCAGCTGAAATGGGTGCAGAATTCAAGGCTTGGCCTGTACACCCTCATATCACAAAGAGCACAAGACTACACTAAATTTTGAGCCATGTCTGACCTGATGGCTCATTCAACAGGGCAATGGAATGTGGTGTACCCCTGTTCTAGAAGGAGAAGGGGAGGCCTCCTCTAGTTACTGGGTTTGTGGAGGAAGCTCTTTGGCTTCACTTTTCCTCCCCACAGCCAGATCTACTGGTGAGTGAGTGGTGTATGAAGATGAAAGGGAGGATAATAGCAACACAAAAGCTTCTGGAGGAGTCAGGGCCATAAACAGTGCTGCCAGGAAAGCAATCCTGTGCTATGGAGAAAGGAGAGCAGAGCAGTACAGGTCTATTTGCCCAAACTCGCTCTATTGATTTACTCATTCTGTCTGTTTGTATTGATTTTGTGATCTCAGTTACTGTGGACTACATTTTGAATTCCAGACATGTTCTTAGTAGGAATTCCTGTAGAAGATGAAAGCCAAGGTCTCAGGAAAAAATGGTTTTCATTATGTTGCTATTTTAAATAATGTCAAGTCTGTTAACAGAGAGTGTCCTTCATATCAGAAATGCAAACCATTAAGAGCAATAACGCATCTTTCATTACAAATATATCAGGACCCTGAAAACAACAGGATCTAACTGAAATATGTATGCCCTGTCACTACAGAAGGGGCAGGAGTGCACTTTAGATACTGACTAGCTCTCCATGGATGAGCTGTATCAGCAGCAGTCTACCCATAGCTGTGCAGTGCTCAGGAGCTAACACACAGAGTCACATATCCTGAGACTGGATTTTGACCTAATCAGTTTGTTGGTAGGACTGTCTCCTTCAACTCATCGTTAGGGATGGAATTTACCAGGGAAAATCCTTGGTCTCAGGAAAGTAGGCAGGATGTCTGAGTTTATTAGTTACAGCTACAGAAAATAAATATATTTTGTGTCTTTGAAGAATAAATACTGAAGTTGTCAATTCTTTTTCCCCCTCCCAGCCTTATATCCTGGCAGATGAGTTACGTCGAGAGCTGCCTCCTGAGCAGGCTCAGTACTGCATCAAGAGAATGCCTCCGTACACCGGCCCAGGTTCTGTTCCTGGGGCTCTGGATTACACCTCTTTTTCATCAGCACTGTATGGCGAGAGCGACCTCTGATTCTGTAATTGGCCATATTTGTGGTAGACACTGTAAAAGGCCCACCTCATTGCCCAGATTGCTTCCCAAAAGCTTTGACAAGCTGATTTAAAAACGAGTTTTACAAATATAGTAGGTACCGTCAGTGTAAAGTGCTAGTAACTAAAGTAACTAGTGTATATTAAAGTGTGCAGCACGCTAGGTTTCTGTATTGTTGGTTTTAGGTTGTCTGTCCTAATACAACGCTAGAAAATATACTAAAAAAAAATTGCAAGGTATTAACTTTGGAAACATACATTCAGAAAATTGAGTGTAAAACCTAAGAACATTGCAACTCACAAAATATTTCTCCATTTTGAAACTGTTTCAATGCCATATGTGCTTCTTTTACAATGCTCGTAAAACTATGTTAGAAATCATGCATTTTTCTTTTGTGGAGCAATACTGTTTTCCTCTAATGATTTCTGATTTTATATGCTTCTACTGGTGGAATTTAGTAAAATATTAAAATGCAGTTTTTTAGGGAGGAAATATATCAACCAGGTAAACTACCTAATTATGAAAATAATGCAGAAAGTTATGCTTTTGTCTGTTAAAGATGGTTTTTATCACAGAGTTGTAATATAGGAGGGAAAAGCTGAAAAGCTGATTAAATTGCCGATTTGGAGTTCTGTAAGCAGTACTTTTAGTCCTTTAACTTTTACAGCTGAGGGAGTACAACTTTTACAATCAGAAATAACAAGGAAGCTAATGTCATGTGAGCTGTTCTGTTCTGAAAGCCTCACTCTTGTGTGTGTCAGCCAGTCTTTGTTTCTCAGTATAAGAAAGCCAGTCCCTCGTTGTATTAGTGGGCAACATTCATATTTATCCTGCATAATGCTAAATCCCATCTGAGCAAATGTAGTGTGGTTGTCTTGCAGCTTTAACTGTTCAGTGCCCAGATTTCAGTTTGTCTTGACTTCTACTGGATTGCAGGCAGTTCTGTCTGTATTGTGCTCCCATGTGCTAGTTGTTTACTGTTTTGTTTTTTCCATCTTGAGAAATTATAGCGAAGTAAAAGCAGTAACTTTTTTACTTGAATCCTACTGACACTGAGGAAGTGCAATGTAATCAAACAAAACCATTTACAAATGGTGAAGTGAGCTGTGCAGCCCAGTGCTATTAAAGCAATGATGTGCCTATTAAATAAAGTCTGCTTTTCAAAACCTTACGAGACTCTGTCTTTGGCAGTCATCTAGTGGTTCCCTCTAAGAACTGGAAACGTTTCTGAATGTTAAAGGAGGTTTCAGTCTGCCGAAAGTAAAAGTTCAAGAGAGTACGTCATGCATTTCTACACGCTGTGTTTGCATGATCAGTCACTAAGTGCTGGAGGGACGTGTATGGCTTCATGAAGTGAGATGGAGGTCAGAATGAGTGGGACCAAGTTTCTGTTTAAGTCACTTGTGCACAGATGTCCATAGCTTGTTAGACTCATAGTTTAGATTGATCTCAGGGAGACTCGGGCACTAACGCTTTTGAAGATGCTGGCCTTAACTATCCTGTATCTCTTTTTCCTCATGTGCAAAAGCGTCGATGTTAAGTATGCAGTGATGCTTTCACTGGCCTTTGCTTTGAAATCTATGAACGAGAAGCATGAAAAAATCAGTGTGTGATTTCAATCCCGAAGCAGGCATTCTGCAGGTAAGGTGCATGTGGTGGGAGCAACTGCAAAACAATCCCAGAGGAGACAGGCAATGACCAAATACCTCTTCCTCCTCCACCTTGTGTACAAAGTTCAGCAGAGGATGTGGAGCAATCGTAGGACTAGAATAACACCTCCTACAGTGCATGTGAAGCCTTGCACACAAACAGAAGCTGTTGCTGCCACTGCTGGTACTGACATGGTGCAGTGCCATCTCTTTTTGTGATCACAGTGCTCAAGTTGGGAAGCTCTGCCATAAAGCACTGGCATTTCCAGGTAAATGACTGCTGGGCAGGCTGAATCCTATTAAAAAGTATATCTGTATATCTCTCATAGTCACAGTTTAATGAAACTGGAAGAATAAGACACTGAGCTTCCAAACATAGCACAAAAGCAAAATCTTGGTGCTACAGGCAGGATTATGCTCAAAATTGTTCCAGAGCCAGTTTATGTGTGACAGTTTATATCAGGTGTCGTCCATGTTCTCTACCTGCTAATTTTGATATGTGATAGTCTTCCTACTTTTAATAGTATGGAAGAGACTTCTAAACAGCTCTTTTAGCTAAATGATGATCAAAGAATGTGAGAGATAATGTTATCAGCAGCAAGAGAAAGACTTTTGCAAAGTAACTTTTCCACTTCCATATCAAGTTTCTAATTTCTAAAGCAGAGTGAACAGAACTAGTCGCAGAAAGCTGCAGGGATTAATTACCCATCCATACTTGCCTAGAAATGTTATACCACATTTATTGCTTTGTCTTTCACATAAAAAAGACGTATCATAAAGTTATTTCTCTCAGCATCAATTATTTTTAGGGTAACTAGATTAAATAATTAAGCTGTATTACTTCACCCTGAAGAGGGTAAAATTGAAGGTTCTTTAAAATATTTTATGGTCAAGTTCCAGGGCTATAGGTTTAACAGAGATTTTCTTTTCCTCTAAAGCTCCATTTTTTGCAGGTGGCAGTTGTATTTTTCTGTAGAAGCACTGTTCACACTGGTGATCAATGCAGCGGCATTTTTTTGTCTATGCAATATTGGCAGCAAACTATCTTCACAGTAAAAAACCCACAGTAACTGCACCCAAGGGAACCAATCACAGGGGCCAAATCAAGGTTCTGCAGGTGAAGGTACAGCATTAGTTTGATGATCATGTGAATGAAGGTTATAGAATGAATTAAAATTCAAAGTCACCCAGGATTTAAGTTGCTTTAATAACTGTAATACAGATGCCTGTTGTGACTTTACATGGAGACAAGAGTTCTTTGAAAAACTTCCTGCCAAGATAGCCTTGACTCTGTAGTAATCATTTTCAGTCAGTGATATTCAGAAAGGTGCTGATGCAGGTAGAAAACAGTGTTGTCAGCTCTGTTCTACCTTCGTACCTCCTTCCTTCATATATAGAGTTTCCAGAAGTTTTCTTACCTACTGGGCATGAGAGGCTTGGATCAGAGCTGCTCCCAGGATCTCGTTATTTTCATCAGAACATCCTGTTGTTCAGTTTGCCCACTTCTTGGAGGAGACCACGTGCTTTTTTTTCAGGTTGTTCGTGGTGTCTGTAGAGGTTATCCCAGACACAAATGGTCTTAATGGAGGAAAATAGTTCCTGTTACCAGCTGGATTTGGATGGTAAGCAGTTTCCTTTTTTGACTTAAATGGCTTGTGATTGAGAATAGTTCTGTAAGGAACTAATTGTATGATCATGGCTTGTATATGAACAGGCCCTTAGGAGCATGTTCCTGTATTTGATAATGGTGTCAACATTTTCTGGTGGACTACTACAAACAGTTCCAGTAATACTTAGCTGAGAAAATAATATTAGATAAGAGGTGACACTTCTTTGAAGAACATTAACCACTTACTCTTGCTAGATCCAAGTCCTTGGACCTCATCTTTTTCAGTGAGACTGTGCCTCATATGGAGTTCTAGACTTTTAAGAGAGGAGTAAGCCTGAAATCATTCTTCAAAAGAAATAAGAAACTGAGTGAAAGTCTGATACACATAAAGAAAGTAGGGTATAATCTGTATGAAAATTGCTCATAAAGAAGGATCAGCTCAGTCAAACAAGAAAGCACATGCATAATTTCCATATCTTGAGAACAAAGCAAAATATATTAGAACTGTCCCTCTGCTCATGTTACGCTAGAAAATAACAGACGGTCCCAGTCTGTTAATGCGTGGCTCTGTGGCTGCTGTCACCTCCACAGTTTTGGGGTTTTTGATAATAGGATGGCCTACGTGGCAGCAAGGCTGCTGGCATCAGATGGGATTCACCTTTCTCAAAGGGGGAAGGTCTTTGCTCAGGAGCTTGTGGGGCTCATTGACAGGGCTTTAAACTAGACTTGAAGGAGGAGGAAGATAGTATCAAGCTTGCCTGTGACAAGCTGTGAGGTGACACACCATGGTTAGAGGGACAGGATGCCGATGAGAGCCCTCAGCCTGTTGCTCAGAGGTATGCTGGGGACACTGCAGCACACTGAAGTCTTATGGAGATGAACCAGTGGCTCCTAAGGTAATAGAAGCCAATGGGGAAACACTGGTGAAATACCTCAGAGGTATTAAGGGGAGTGCCTCTTAAGGTGACATGGCTGACAGCCCAGCTGAAGTGCCTCTACACCGGTGCACACAGCATGGGGGGAGCTGGAAGCCACTGTGCTGCTAGAAAGCTGTGGCCTGGTTACTATTAACAAAACCTGATTGGATGAGTCCCATGACTGGAGTTCAGCCACTGAATGGCTACAGGCTGTTCAGAAGGAACAGGAAAGGAAGGAGGGGCGGAGGTGTTAAACATTTCAGTGTATTACACAAAAAGCACCCCAAAGACTCTCTTCAGAGTCATCCCCGGGTATGCCAGAAATGCTCCAATATGCAATACCTACTGTAATCGTTGTCATGGTTTAATCAGAGCCGGCAAATAAACACCACCCAGTCCCTCTCTCACTCCCCGCACTGGTGGGAGAGAGGAAAGAATCAGAAGACTAAAAGTGAGGAACTCATGAGTTCAGATAATGACAGTTTAATGGGTAAAGCAAAAGCTGCACATGCAAGCAAAGCAAAGCAAGGAATTAATTCACCACTTCCCATTGGCAGGCAGGGGTTCATCTCCAGGGAAAGCAGGGCTCCATCACATATAATTGTTACTTGGGAAGTCAAAACACCGTAACTCTGTACATGCCCCCCTTCCTTCTTTTTCCCCCAGCTTTGTATGCTGAGCATGATGTCATATGGTATGGAATATCCCTTTCATCAGTTGGGATATTCCTCCCAACTTCTTGTGTATCCCCAGTCTACTCTCTGGCGGGTTGCTGTGAGAAGCAGAAAAGGCCTTGACTCTGTGTAAGTGCTGCTCAGCAGTAACAAAAACGTCTCTGTATTATCAACACTGTTTTCCACACAAATCCAAACCAGCCCCATACCAGCTACTGTGAAGAAAATTAACCAGCCAAAACTAAGACAATTATACAGTCTGACCATTGCTAATGTTTTTCTAGCCTCACTGGTCACTAAGGTATTTCTTGGCAAATATTAAGCAGGTTTCAGGATAACCAAAATACCTGTTCATTCCCTGTGGCCCTTCTCCCCAAGTTTTATGGTTATCAATCTGTGCACTTATTTGCTTGTACCTTCTGCTTGTGTTCAGAGGGCATTTTATTTGAGGAGTCACTTCAACAGCATGAAGTCTGAACCACAGAGAGCTGTTACTATGTTCTGGTGTGATTCTACTTGTTTCAGACCAAATATTTTTACATAGGAAACCTGATTTTTCTAAGCTGGATTTTATTTTGTATTATCCTCTTTTTAAAATGTGTGATTCCTTTCTAATTTTAAGCCAAGGTGTGGGCTGCGACCACAAGGACAAGTCTATCTCCACTTTTGCCATGATCCCTTTTATTTAAAAATAGAACAGTTCCCTGGTCTGTTTGCCATCCTGGCTGGGAATACATATCCAGGGTGCTAAGAACAGTAGATTATTCCCTCCAGCAGCAGGCTGTATTTACATTAAAGTGGTTGTGTAACTGTGGAATTATGGACCCAGCCACATGCTTTCACTGGAAGTCCTTTATTACTCGCAACAAAAGAACATTTATGTGTAGGTAACAAACCTTGAGTCAGTACTAGGAATACCACTCATCTCCCTCCTAAAGAGAGCTACATTAAATGACAAGCCCACTCTTTTCTGTATGTAAGCTTGACTAGAATTTCATATCCTGAGCTTCAAAAGAAATTCCTCTGCCAATTTGCTAGGTTTGGGGAAATTTCATTAGCATTTGTAATACTGCTTTGCACAGATTTGATTATCAGTGATTATTGCTTTAATTACTTGGAAATCAAATATATTGGATGAATGTCCTGAGGGGATAAATGTCCTGAGGTTATTTTAACACCTATCTATCACTCATCTGCTCGCTCCTGGCTTTTCTGTTTCAAAACCTGTCTGTTTTATTTGGTCCCCGTTCATGCAAACTTTCTTTCCTTCAAGATATCTGTTAATGTTTTAAGTGAAAAAATCCCTAAGGTGGTGTCCTCAGGGAGTGGTTATCATATGTGCTCTCCGGAGCCAGAGCCTTCCAAGTGTGTGATGGCTACTTGGGTCAGAAGCTCAGGCATAGAAGAGCTCTAGTGGCAGACCACAAACACACAGGGTCCTGTTTCAGGTTTTACCTGGTCTGCTGATAAGACTGAAGGAAAAGAAATGTTTGCATAAGTTGCCAGCAAGTCTTGCCTCGATTTGGATTGAACTGTCAATATAGGTAAAACAAATTAATATGATTAAAATAAACCCAAACAAAACCACAGAAAATCACAACAGGAAAACAGAGAATGGCTCTGTCAGACATCTTGTTCAGACTTGTAGCCTGGCCCTGACATTTACCAACAACAGGCACAGTGGAAATGTGTAAAAGTGAGGCAGTGGATGGCCACGTGTGCCCAGGAGAGTTGCCAAGCTGACAGTAATTTGTGGGTCAGGAACTTGTGGAACACTGTGTACCAGTGCCAATAATTTAGTCTGTTTTTTCTGCTAAAGCAGTATCTTCTCTGAGAGTTCTTTTTGTATTCCTCTCAGTATGACCTATTATTCCTTTAAGTTCTCCAGCAGGCTAATGGATGTGCTTGGAAAAAAGAGTTACTGTTTGTTCTTTTATCTTTTGCAAAATGTTCCTCAAAATCTTTTTGGTTTCCTTTTTTATCTGTTCACATTTAACCTACCAGAATTGATAATCCTGTTTTCCTCACGTGGACATGATGCCAGCTTTCTGAAGAATGCCTGCAAAATGCAGGCAATCCAAGAGAGAGGAATTCCTACCTCCCATGAGATTAAAAAAAACCCCAAACAACCAAAACCAAACAATCCAGTCACAGTTTTAACAAACCTTTTAGCAAACCTGATTATTTACATTAAAATCAGACACCAAATAATATCTGGTGGATGCCCGAGTGAGCATGATGGATATGTATGGCAGACACAATGCTGTTGGACACTACCTCCCTGAAGTCCTATCTACTGACATTGTGATGAAACCAGACACAGAATGTAACGTTGGGCAGCATGCTGAATAACAGTCTTGCTGTTCATTTGTGCATTGTCTAGGGAAAACTCTCCATGACGGTTCTAGCTTTCTTATTTGCTAACAGAAGGTGACAAAGCCTGATTTGCCATAACAAGCTGGCAAACAACTATACTGTCCAGCAAAGAGTCCTCCCATTTGGAAGTAATAACTATGTCATTATCTGAAGTGATTTGTGGAAGAAGGGGCTGAAATGTTAATATTTTAATATGTAAATAAAAATGTACAAGTATCATTACATTCTTTAGCCATTGTATTATATTTTCATTTTCCCCATTTTTTTCATTTGAATATAGTTGCTTATGCACTTGTAAGAAGCTGAAATTATGCTCGTGGCAAAAAGACAAATGCAAACTATAAAAAAAAAAAGACAACAGATTTTTTTTAACACTTTTCATTCTGCTTCATAACAGTCAAGACACTTCTATCAGTCACCTACACTTCAAGAATACTGGCCAAATGAAATATTTTGATTATGCTTGTGCAAAATCCTTCCTTTGATCAAAAATGAGTAACTGGCTTTTACGTTTTATTTCAGCCTGGAAAAACAAAACCATTCATTCCTGACTGACCCCAGCTGACCACCCTGCCACTCTTCCTCTTCTGGGAGCTTGGGCAGAATTTTTGTAAGACTTACTGTTTCTTCAAGCCAGACCAAGAAACCCAATGGCCCGGTTGGCTTTATTTGCACAGGACAACTGGAATAGCTATAGCTGCCAAAGTCCTCATGAAATAGCTCCTTATGGAAAAACTAGCTAAGAGTCATTACCCCTTTTTATAATGGTGGCATTTAAATGAAGCGTTACTCTGCTGACAGGATTGCCTTTGGCAGTAGCCATTCATTTGCCTTTTCTGAGGAGGCATCTCCCCTCCGCACAGGTTACTTTCTCTTCTAAACCAGTAATCAACCTCTTTCTGTGACTGCCCTTTCCCCACTTCTAAGAGCTGTCCTTTAGAGCTTAAATGTTCCTGACTGGAGATGCTAACTTAAATCTAGTTTAATGATCTCAAGGCTCCCTTGAATCAGATTTTGAAAGGAGACACTTTATTTCTACTTGCTCAGATTGCAGGTATTCTTGATTTGTACTAAGGCAATAAATAAAGTATTATTCCCTTTGTTTTTATTTAATATCTTTAGCTTTACCTGCTACTCCTGGAGTACTTATTAGACCCTTCAATAGACAGGAATGATAGTATGCCTCTCTATGGAAAAACATTTGTGTACCACATGGAAAATGAAGATACAAACTATAGATTATTCCAACAGTACTTTCTGGCATTGAAATCCAGGTGCTTGCAGTGAGTTTAGCTCTATGCAGCAAAGAGGGGAGAGGAGACTTAAGCCTGATTTACTTACCCCCCAGCTTGTACCCTCTTCATGCCCTCCTGGTGGCTTTGCCAGCTCCCAGTGTATCTGTGCTGCAGGCATGTAGGAGTGCAAATAGGAGAGAAGGGGAGGATAATACAGTGTATTTTCATGTGCCAGAATATACAGGGAGACTCAGACCTACTTTCTCTTGCAGCCCACTAACAGTACCTAAAAGCTCAAGTCATGGACAAAGACTCTATTTTAAGTAAGGGGCTGTACAGCGTATAAAGCTGCTTCTGATCTGGGTATGTTTGTTTTAATGTAAATTTATATTACTAATAACTAAAGAAGGACTCTGCTCTAGAGCAGTGTTCCCTATCAGTGTCTCTTATTCATGCTGTTGCTACAGCTTGCAGATGCAAGAGGCTTCTTCCTCCTCACAATTTAATTTCTGAAGCTTTGGCAAGCTATAGAACCAACAAGACTTGTATTTCTTTCTATCTTAAGACACACAAGACTTCCAGCATTAAGGTTCTTTTCTGTCTGGTAAGTTATACCACTTGTATATTTCTTCCATTGAATATTGTGATTTGAAAACAATTTTCTTTATTCACAGCTAATATTTCCAGCAAAAACAGTTCTCTGGAAGGGTTCATGTTTCTGGAACCGGTTCCTTAAACTTCTAGCTCATGTCTGGGACTTAAATCCTTGCCCTCTGTCTCCTTGCTCCTGACTTCATCAGCTTCCTGCTCCCCTCTCTGTTTCTGCTCTTCAACCCAGAGTGAACTGAACCCATGAGAAGGGAAAGCATTGCTCAAACCACTCTGAAGGAGATTCTGACTGCCTGTAGAAAGGGTAGAAAAATGTCAGTGTTAAGTCTGTGATCATAAGCAGCTTTCACAAAGGATTGTTGAAACCTAGGGGGTTAGACTTTGAAACAACTTGAATGAACTGTGCAGTTTCTAAGTCCTTTTAAAGGAAAGAGAATTGCCTGTAAAACATGCATTTCCAACAGGTAGTTGATAACGTAAAGGATTGTTCGTATGCGTAAATCAGAGAAAGCCAAGTCGGGCACTGGTCTTTCAAGATATTTTACACAGAAGGATTCCCTCTGCCCTTGCAAAAAATCTTAAAAGGTTTGCTGTTCATTGAAAGAAAGCTGCATTAACAGAGGCTGTTCACTCCCCAGAATGGAGTCATGATGGACAGCTGGGAGTGCTGCTGGAAGCTCTCCAATGCCACTCAAATGTCATATGACCTGCACGTCCCTTTTCTCTGCCCTGTTGTGCTACATCTGCATTACTTGGCTATGCTGTACTCATGTTGTTCACCTTTCCAAGCTGACCAAACCTTTCTACCATCCTCCTTATTAGACATATTTTCATAGATGTCAACCTGTGTGGAACAGAAACTGATGGGCTTGCCAGGTGTAGTGTGATCCCATTTACAGTGCAGAGGCAGCAAAAGTATGCCTAGGGCTTGTACTCTGATAGTCCTCCTTGACTTCTTGTGTCTGTACCTCCAAGCTAGTCTATCTACTGGTAAGGCCCTAAGAACACCAGCAGGCTCCAATTGCCCTCAACAGCTACATATTAAACCTCCACCCCTGCACCTCCCACCTATTAGCCACATTTTACTCTGGCCCTCACCCTCACTTGTTGCTTGAGCTCTGTTGTATGCATACTGTGTTTTGCCTAGTCAATGAGACCTCCTGGCTTGACTTTGGTCCTGTCTCACATGTATGGATTGTCTAGTGACCACTAGACTGTGGGCTGAGCCTGGTAGCATCACCGGACCAGCTCATCTTGTTTGGGTACTGCAGGACTGCCTTCTTGCCTGTGAAGTTACTGTTTCTGCCTGCCTTGCTGTCATCCTCAGACCTCCTCTGTCACAAAGACCTTGAGTTCTCCTTCACAGGGTGAGACCTGCAGCCTCAACTGATTTTTGCGGCACTGCCTGTTCAATGGAGAACTTCATGAATGGCTCGCTCTAGCTTCTCAGCTTGTGGATGTCTGGCAATATGGGCAAGAAGCTCTGACAGCAAGTAAGAGAACAGGAGGTGCCTTCATATGGTGTTTTCCATAACCAGCTCAGACTGATCCAGGGCAAATGTCCTGCTCTGGGCAGGGGCAGTGCAGCTCAGACTTCACTCAGCAGTAGTAATGGGGAGAAAGAAGCTGAGAATCTTATGCACATCCACAGTAAAATGTCTTCTAACCTTCTGAGCTCAATGTTGAGCAGGTTTTCCTCAGTGCACCCATTTATCTGCACGTGACCTCTTTCCCCAGATCCCATGGCAAGCCTGCAGTGGTGGTTGTCTCTCCTACAGATTTGATGTGGGTGCCTGAAAGGTGCATACTGAAGGTTTTAAAAATGCTGCAAAATTTCATAGTCATATGAAGCCTGTAATAAATGAAAGCAGTTGAGACAGTTTGTCTTGTGCAGCAGTATGGATAAGCTGTAAACCTATCCCCCCTGCCCTTGAATTCCCAATCCTCTTCATGCCTGTGTTTCAACCCTTCTAGACATTTATACACTTGCTGATCAACACAGATTCTCTAAAGAGATGCAAAAGGTTATATTCAGCTCACTTCAGTGTGTTTCCTTCCACTGTCATGGAGACTTTGGCTTTTTTAATGTAGTGAAGTCCAAAATATTCTATGGTAAATGGAATTAATTTGTTGATATTCCACTAAGCGAAGTGTGGTTAGAATTGATCTTGAAATGATCATCTTTCTTTTGGTTTCTGGTAGTATTTTGATCCTGGACTAGAAATGTTAATATAGTTTGACTTAAATGGAACAAGTAATTTGTATTTTGGATATCAAAAGATCACTAAGTTGTGGGGCTAGAAAACTAATTATTAAATAGAACTTGTAATTCTTAATCACAGAGGAAATTCTGAAAATAAAAAGCAAGTAGCAAAACTTAGCCATCTGCAATAGGGCAAGAATCCAGCTGCAGCAAAACAGCACAAGCGGTAAGTAACCTTACAGAAGGGAGTGCCAAGAGCCGTGCTCTGAAATCAGATTAGTCTTTTCTTTTTCTGATTTCTGCATGGTGCTATGAATGCTTCACTCACATATAATCCTCTGAAATACGTCTGTTCTTTAGTAACATGAATAATCCCACTGTTCTTCTTTAAATAAGGATTACTTAAGTGAATAGACCATTGGGAACTGCATCTGCGGGAATAAAGGCAGATAATATAGGAATGAAAGGCATGTTTTTGAAATGAATATTATGGAGGTATCTAAAACACGTACCTAGAAGACAAAAGAGTGAGTTAAACCCCTGTGTTTGATCTTACACACATGTAAGGTGAGTATGCCGTTTGAATACACAGGTGTGCAAGTAGAGTAACAAACTGATGAACCAGATCACTGGCACTGGAGAAAAAAAAATCATAACATGAAGATGGTTTTGTTTTCTTCAAACAGTACCTGGTTTTAAAAGATCTGTGAGAGTTTAGCTGTGGATGGGTGGAGCTGGGAAAAACAGTAGTTGCCAACTACATTCAAATATACTTAAAATACCAGAACTCAGTCTGACTCAAAGATTCTCTTGTTTTGTTAGGAGGGTTTGGGTTTTTTTTTCCTTTTTGGTGCTAAGGACATTAATTTGGATTTATAGTTCAATCCTGTTGCAGTTAGGAAGATGCTGGCTTCACTGAAGCACCACATATAACCACTTTCAGAAGCCAGGACTCTCACCATGATGCTAGGTGTTTCCAGGAATGATCCTATGTCTGCAACTGATGTTTAAATCGGTCTAATTCCGGACAGTGCTAAGGTTGGGTTTCTCCATCCTGGGAATGATGGCACCTTTGTGCTCTCCCTTCCTTTACTCAATTGCTCTAGCAACTCTAAGCTGCTCTTGATGTTACTCTAAATGTATGAAAGAGAACAGTATTTTGACAGCCCAAATTAGTAAAATAAGAACAACAGTCCATAAGACAAAGCACTTTTCAAGCTTAAAGGAGTACTCACTGCAAATCCTTGAAGGTTTCCTGCAAACACACTATTTATTAGAGCTTCTCAAAGAATAGCTCAAAAAATCTTGATAACTGCAGGTGAGTGGCAGCCTTAGGATAGGGACATGCACTGGGACTCCTACCACTGCTTGGTACTGTCATCATTAAAACTAAATTAAGAAAAGGGACCTGACATCCTCTAACACTGCCAAACATTAAGACTGAAGTTCTGTATTGATACTCCTTTGCTGGATGACCTGGTTTGATAATCATTACCCTTAACCTCTCATTTCTCTTCCCTTCACCCTCTGGAACGAATCCTGCCTCACTTGTGCTTGTTCAGTTGTCTGTACAACTCCAGTTTCTCAAGCACATTAAACACAGTCTGGGCAGCTGCTGCCCTCTCTGCTGCTGCTCCTACGTCAACTCTGGAGACTGTTCAGTGGCAGACTGGATCAGAGAGACGTGTTCCCAGTGAAAGCTGACCTTTAAGGAAGAATTGTGTTCGAGAGCTAGCACCCACACAAGGAAAGGCATGGAACTGTGAGGATGGCTCAGGGTGGAGTTTGAGACTGACTTTTCACAGCACTTCATAGTCAAACGGGTTGTTAAACTACAGAGTAAATGGGTTACATGAAACGATCCTTTTCAAAAGCACCTTCACATTTTCAGCTTTTTTTTTTTTTCTCACTGACCTACTTTGCAGTAGTTACACAAACAACTGCATCAGCACACGCAAGGACGTGCTGAGCTGCGGTACAAAGATCTGTCGCCACAAAGCAACTGTGGAGCCAGTGAGCTTTTTACCCTGAACTGCTGCCAGAGAAAATTTTCGTAGTGTGATGTGGCATGACAAAAAGGTTGGAAGGTGTCCAAAAGTCAATCAAGGAAAGATACACTCTAAAATCTCTTAATGAATGGTTCTTAAAGCATTGCCCATCTCTGTAATATATGCAAATTATGTGCAAAAGGGATAAAATGAAACACTCTCTGGGAGTAGCTCACTGCTGCTTCTACTTAGTGTATTCCACTCTGTTGTCAGGCTTTTAAAATTTATGGGTTTCCAGACCATTACACTGGAATTTTGGGACACATATTTGCAGTGGGAGCTGGTGCTGATCACTGCGATGTTTTGCAAGAGAGGCAAGGTCTGCTCTCCAGTGATGTCTCCTGGCATTCATAACTGGAGTGTAGCCTCTACAACTGGTTGGACTACTATCTAGTTGATTTGTAGGCTGTCCGTATTTCTTCTGAATCGGAATTAGATATATACATAGTTTAAAGTTACATTTTTTTTATAGGTACTTGCATGCCCATTGACCAAAATGACTATTATAAGAGTTCCTAGATTGCATTGGGCTCAAAAGGTTTGTAACTAACTACCTTTGTGTCTCAAAAGAAAATTCCAGAGAAAACATTTAGCCTCCAGGAATCATCTATATTAATGGCTTTTAACTAAGTTTGGGTTCCCTAAGAATTCTCCAGGGAAAATTCAGAAGCCATTATTCAGTACATGTCTTTATTGTTGGCACACAGCGCTGAGGCCCCAGCACTGGGAGGAAGCAAAGTCAATTCGTTCCTGTTAACACAGAACAAGCAGCCTCTGCATCTTCACCTGCAGTATCTGCTTTGCTTGCTTAAGTTATCGAACCTGCTAAAGACATCAGGAAAGGCTGTTCAATAATCCATTTTACAGACTTTCTACTTCTTTGTGTCATATTTTGAACACTGAACTAGTTTAAATGGCAATTCTGTTCATGTTTATTACTGGCATATGAGTTACTCACGATGTGAGCAGGGATTCCCTTGAGCTGTTCGCTGACTCTTGGCAAGCAAACACGTGCCACACTCGGTGTTGATGCTGGGGAGGCTGCTCTGCAGTTCTGAGGCGGGTATTTCTTTCCTTTAGTAAGTTGTGAGTCTGCAGATAAGAAGTTGAAAGGACATACCATGAGAAGTTAAACCCATGTGTCAAAATAAAGCACGTTTTGTTTGGCTTGACTGTCAAACAAAATGTCCCTTAATTTGCTCAATTGCTTTAGTATAAACTTGTTTGTTTACATGCCAGTAATATGTATCCATACATCACCGGAAAGTCTGATTTCCAGTTTATGTATGGCGTATTACACGTTTCCTCTCAACACTAAGTCTTTAATTTCAATACAAGCGTTGTTGGCGTTTGAAAGACTTTTTTTCCCCCGACTTCCATCCCAGATGAGGGGACAAGTCATCTTGTTTAGCCACGGTTGGCAGCAAAATCATCCCCAAGTAACTACAGGGGCATCTAAAGCTATCAGCACTTCACGTTAGTAGAGTTCGTAGAAAGCCAGGCTTTGCTTTCCTTCCCCATTCAGACGTAAATTTAAGAACTGCCGCCCCCAGGCTGCCCCCCGCCTTCCGTTCCCCTCGGGGCCAACGGCAGCAACGGCCGCCCCGCGCGCTGTCAGCTCGCGCTTCCTGCCCGCTCTCTGGGCGGAGCTCGCGCGCCAGGGACTGCCGCGGCACCCCTGCCGCTCGTGCTCGCTCCACGAGTTGTGCGCGGTACCCTTTCCCCGGGCCCCTCGTGGCTCCGCAGCGCGCAGCGCAGCGGCGGTGACGTCGCGGCAGCATGGCGCCCACGGGGCCGCCGGGCGCCCACCCGCCAGGTAACGGGAGCGAGCGCTGGTGGGGAGGGGATGGCGGTGGTGTGTGGGTGTGCGCGCGCGCGCACCGGGTGTCGGGACAGATGGCGGCGCCCCTCCCCCCCTCCCGCCCCCAGACAGCAGTGGCGGGCCGGGGACCGGGACCCGCCACGTGCCGCTGTTGTAGGAGCGGGGCAGGCCAGGGCGGGGCGAGGCCTTCCCGCCTCCGGGCGGAGGGGGCATGGGGAGCCCCTAGTTAGTTGCCCTCTCCCGGGAGCGGCGGGGGTTGCTGGGTAGTGTGTGAGGGGGCGGTGGGCGCGCCCTCCCCTCAGCTCCTGGTGTGGTCACAGCGTGAGACGGTGCTGGCGGAGGGGCCGTGTACGTATGTCTTACTCTTCGCAGCGTTTAACTTCGGTAAAATCCGCGCAAGGCAGCCCGCCGTGCGTTTAAACGGGCCGCGCCGGCTCGGAAGTGCGGTGTTGATGGCGGTAGGGAATGAGGGCGCTTGTTGCAGGAGCTTGTGGGCGCTCCAGTGCAGAGCCGGTCCCCTAGAGTAGGCTTCGCTCTATCTAGAGGGGGTCCGGCGGGTGCAGGGTCGCCTGCACCGCCCCGTCGGGTGCAGCTAAATAGGAAAAATAAACAACTGCGTGAGAGGCTGCAGCTTGGTTGTAGGGATTGGGTGTTGCCCAGCTGCTCTGGGGCTTAAGCCAGAAGTACTATTTCGTGGGTTAAACAGAAGTCTTTGGAAGGTAAGAAGTAAAATTAGCTGCTAATTTGCATTGCCAGTTTTTAAAAATGGACAATTCTGTCAGTGGCTATTTTCAGTGGGGCTGCTATCTGCAGAGATCCCCCAGGCACTTTCCTTTTTAATATTTCTGAGGGAATGCCTGCTGCTGAACCTGAACTTCAGCCCGGGCTTGTATCCCTTGGCTTATTAAACGAGTCTGCAGTCTTCCTCGCAGCAGAGCTGTGTCTGGCGCCAACTCCATAATCGGCTTTTGTGGTCTGAGGTTTTTCTAGGTTCCTCTTGCAAAGATGACGTTAATCTGCCCTGCCTTTTTGGCTGTGCCATTTGTGGTCAAACCATAGCTAGCGACTCTCCTGCTGCTGTGGAACCGAGTAGATTTGGCTGAGTGAGAAACATGGGAGGGTGTTTCAGCAGCAGCTTGAGATGCAGTGGCAGTTGGAGAAAAGTTCTGCTTAGATGGAAGCAAAAATGGTGTGCTGGGGGTGTTTGTGGAGCTCCACTGAACAAGCAGCAGATGATGGTGTGTACGTCCGGCAGTGATGCAGAGGATTTGCGTTCTGGAGCAGGCTGTCGGCAGGCTGAGCAAACTGCTTCCCACTAGCCTTTGAGTGGTAGAGCTTTCCTCAAAGCAAGATCAGGCTGGTCTGGAGGCTGTTTGTTTCCCTGTCGTTCCTGCCTCTAATGAATAACTAATAATCTGTTGTGAGTGGTTTAATGCTGGGAGGTGGACAGTTGTGGTTATAACACTGGAAGCTTTCTGAGCTTGGGGTTTGCATGTTTAGCTAGAGACGGTAGGCACAACTAATGGGACTCCTCTATTACTGGTGAGACTTTGTGGTTGTTGTTTGCCTGTCAAGCTAACTTTGTAAATGCATCGGCTACGCAAGTGTCTGTTATAGAAGACCCAAATGGCTTTTAAGACAAGTGCCAACACAGAAGATGTCAGTCAGCAAGGTGCACATATGTACCCAAAATGAAGTGGTAAGATCCAATGCTCCTCTCTCTGGATAGGCTGGGTAATGAATAACTTAGCAATACGGTGCTGGTGTCCGTTGTTGTAGGGGACCTGTCTACTATCATCGCTACAGTTCATGGAACTCTTAGTGTTGCTGGTGAGCATCCAGTTGAAGAAGATTTAATTAATTAAAACCAGCAAGTAATGCTAAGGTTATCATGCGCTGTCTGTGGCAGGCTGAGAGCAGGAGCATCCTTTCTAGCTACTACTGTTGTAATTTCTGTGTACTGCACCATAAATGTGTGAATCATGGTGAAACTTCTGCTTGGAGCTGGTGCAGGGCAGTTCTGGTTTGCTGAATTAGGATGTGCAAATGTGGAGTGGCCCTGTTGCCTGTCAGGAGAGGACCCAGTCAGTCTGGGAAATAAGGGTACAGTAAGTGCCTGTAGCTCCTTGTAGTTCTTCAATTTATGTTCTTTCCCATTAATGTGCCCAAAATACTATAATACTGTCACAGCTTGGTTGGTCCTTTAATAAAAGCTTTGGAAACAACTTGTAATCCTTTATTTCCTTCAAAGTCCTTGTATACCATGATATTTTGTACTAAGAATAAAATTTTAATATAAATGAATAAATAATAAACCCCACCTTTTAAGAATCATTGCAGACATCAGAACAATGTGTTTTTAAGTAAATTGCAAGCTTTGAAGTCCTTTTGAAGAACATACGTTTATCCCCTCAATATCTTCAGTTCTTCTGTATGTGGTTTGGGTTGGGATAAGGCACTGAGAGAGCATCATCTTGTCTTATCTTCCGAGCTGTTTAGTTGCCACGCTGTGAAAACGCAAGGTTACTGTTGGGCAAAGTTTATAATTTTTTCTCATAGAATGACTGTAGGGGTGACAGATGTACCAGAGGGACACCCCGTGTTCTATGCAAAATTGCACAGAAACATCTATAAAGAGCGAAAGTTGTTGTAGCTTCTTTCCAGTTTCTTCTTTCCAGACTAGTAATTCAATTCTTCATGCTGGAGTGTTTACCTTGTGAAAGTGAAGTAGGGTATTAGTATTTTTTTTATTCTATGTTCCATACCCCATTGACTTTTAAGCCGGTGTCATTGGGTCTCTCTTGTTCTGTCTTGGTATGGTATGCTAAACTAATGATCTGCTAAACTAATTTCAGTCCTAGAATTTCTGTCTTAGTAAGGTCTGCTAAACTAATTTGAGTGCTAAAATGTTCTGTGGTAATGAGCTTTATGTTTTAAGTTTCAGAAGCGTGTAAACCTAAGGTAATTGGTCCTGGGTCCTGTTACCACTGCTGTTTTGCTACTGTCTCTGTTATAGAGGCAGTTTTTCTCCTGGATGCTTCTGAATGGAAGAGGGAATCTGTTTCCCAAGCTCAACGGTGATCTTTACAAAACAAATTTTTAATCCACTTCTGTCTGACTGGAGGTAGGAGTAGGGTTTGTAAAACAAAAAACAAAACTGAAGGAAAAAAAAAAAAATGAGGAAGAAAAAAAAAAGAGAAAGAAAAGGCTGACCTGATTTTTCTCTGCTTAGGAATTTCTCCAAACATTTTTTTCACTTATTCTGTAACAAATTCTTGCACCCTGCCTGTGCTGGAGAGGGGAAGTATGTGAGTTGAATGCTGTATTAAGATGATGGTACTTGTTTAGCAGAGCTGACTCCCACCTTCTTTTCTGCTTTTCTTCCAAGGGCAGAGTTCAGCACTTTCTAGCATGTCTTTATGAATCAGTCGTCTCAGATTTCAAGGGTCTTTTTGGACCTGTCTGAAGACTTAGTTTCCAAACTGAAAATCACATAATCAGTGTGCCAAAGTATGATTTCAAGTATTTCAGGCTTCTAATGGAAGAAGAAGGGAAGGTTATGGAGCACATCATCCCCAGTGCCATCATGTGGCACCTACAGGACAACCAGGTGATCAGGCCCAGTCAGCATTAGTTTATGAAAGACAGGTCCTGTTTGGCTAACTTTAGCTCCTTCTATGACAAAGCTTGTTGTCTACCTGGACTTCAGTAAAGTCTTTGACATCATTTCCCACGGCATTCTCCTGGAGAAACTTGCTGCCCATGGATTGGATGGGTGTACTCTTTGCTGGATAGAAAATTGGCTGGATGGCTGGGCCTGGGGAGTGGTGGTGAATGGAGTTAAGTCCAGTTGGAGGATAGTCACAAGTGGTGTTCCCCAGCGCTCAGTATTGGGGCCAGTTCTGTTAAATATCTTTATCAGTGATCTGGATAGGGGGATCAAGAGCACTCTTTTGATCTGCACTCTCATTGAGTGCAGATGACACTGAGTTGGGCAGGATTGTTGATCTGCTTGAAGGTAGGGAGGCTCTACAGACGGATCTGACCAGTCTGGATTGATTGACCAAGGCCGGTGTGTGAGGTTAAATGAGGCCAAGTGCTGGGTCCTGCACTTGGGTCACAACAGCCCCAGGAAACAGCCTCACGTTGTGCCAGGAAGGTTTAGATTGGATATTAGGAAAAAATTCTTCACCGAAAGGGCCGTCAAGCACTGGAACAGGCTGCCTAGGGAGGTGGTAGAGTCATCCTTGGAGGGATTCAAAAGATGCATAGATGTGTTGCTTTAGGAATGTGTTTTAGTCTGACACCTGGCAGTATTGGTTTAATGGTTGGACTTGATGTTGAAGGTCTCTTCCAACCAAAACAATTCTATGATTCTGTAAGTGTAAAGTGTTATCTATAGCAAGGACAAGTAAATAGGATTTTGGTGGGCTTGAAGCTATACCCTCTGTCAAATGTAGTCTGTGTGCCTCTGTCACTGATGGCCACCTCTGATTCCCACCTTATTTCCTGCAGCTTTTCGAGATGCTGCTGAAGAAGCACAGATTTTGAAAGCTGCTTTAGAATAAGGGTCTTGCAGAGCTGGGAGCAGAGATGAGGCAGAAATCTGTGCTGCTATGAGCAGAAAACTATACACTGAAGCAGCATCTGTTCTGTGAGGCAAGCTGTAGAGAAAGCAAAACAGACTACGTGAGGTGCAGAATTTAAAACCAAACTGTAAATCTTTATTTGCTTTCCACTGTGTATGAGATGATAGTTGGGAAGGATGTAGGTAAAAGGGACAGAAGCCTATAGAGAGGAGAACTGGTGCTAGGAGGGCTCTGATTGGCCTGTCTCAGCTGTCTGGGCTGCCACTCTCAGCATCATGGAGTTGACTTAGGAGGCTACAATAAAGCAAAAGCAAGCTCTAATGTGCTTGTCTCATTGGGTTGTAGCTCTTGCAAAGCACGTAAGTTATGCTTCATGGGAGTCTGCACTGTAGATGTAATTTCAGATAAAAATTTTTGGGTCTTGCTTCTGAAAGCATTTAGCTCCAGGACTGACTTTATTTTCATGAATAATTTGATGATTTAACATGACTAGGTTTAAGCTCTTCTATAAGAGCCTGCTGAGCTTGCCTGTATGGTGTTAAAACTTTCAACTTATAATGAGGGTGGCTTGTTTTTTGGTGGTTTGTGGTGAGTTGGGTTTTTTTTTTTTTTATTTTTTATTTTAATCTCCCTTCAAATGCCTCATACTTGTTAGGGAGAAAATTTTGTTTGGCTTCTCTTCTTCCTGAGACTTTGTCAGATTAGAGCTGTTTTTCCGGAGTGTTGGTGTAAATGTAACCTTGTAACACTTTACTCGTGGCCTGATTTACTCGTGGCCTGATTTTCTCTCCAGTGTATTCTTTTTTTAACAGTAGAGATGTTGAAAAGGAAGTTGCATTGCAAGAATGCAGAAGAAAAAAAGCCAAATCTGTTAGCAGTTGCCAGTGATTTTTTGGTACTACTTTAAGTTGTAATGAAATGTGAAGATATTTTTGTGCTTCAGAAATAATTCTTTTTTTTCTAGTGTTTTGATGTTTGTGCATAACCAAAATGTAAACAAGACGTTTACTCTTGAGTAAGCCCAAGCTGGGTGAAGGTGGGATGTGGAGAATAACACATCATTCATCTATGTGGTTGGGGAAGATAAGTGGGGTCCCATGCTTGTAAATTGTTTTTTTGGTAAAGAGGCTGTTTGGTTATTTTACTAAATGCATGTAAGTTCACCTTCATTCTGAAATGATTCTGCATGTGTTCTAAAGAAGAAAAGTAGGGTTACTTTTGTTGGGCTTTTAGGGGTTTTGTGGTTTTGTGTTTTGTTTTTTTAGTTTTAATATTTCATATTATAGTTTTGGCTTTTTGTATAATATTCGGGATGGGCTTTATTTGTGATCTTAAAGCATTACAATACTGCATCTTCAGTCCTAGTGATAGCTGTGAAATTTCTACAGCTTTCAGTTTCGGTCGTTGTTTGACTACCCTGTCCAATATCTTACAATTAGCATGTGATTTGCCTGATCCATTTTCTTCTGGCATTGTTGCTAGACAGAAGATCTTGCTGTGCTAGTGCAAAAGGAAGTAAAACCTTGTTATTGTCTATTGGTCTGTCTCTGCATTTGCTCACTAAGTGCAAAAAAATTATGTACTAGGATAATCCTAGAAAGAGGTGAATTTGAGACTCAGTTGAAGAATTGTTTTTGCTTGGTCTATCATTATGGTATAGGCAATTAAAGTAGAAATTTTTAATTCTTTTTTTTTAATGAAGTTTACTAGTTAGAATTGAGAGCTAGAGCTGAGCCTAGCCACCACTGCAAGAGATAATAAAAAGTGTTTTTAGAAGTATATAAACAACAAAAAAAGAAACAGGGAGAATCTCCACCCTTTATTGGATGTGAGGGGGAACATTATTACCAAGGATGAGGAAAAGGCTGAGGTACTTAATGCCTTCTTTGCCTCAGTCTTTAATAGTCAGACCAGTTATCCTCATGGTGTTCAGTCCCCTTAGATGGAAGATGGGGATGGAGACCAGAATAATCCCCTCACAATCCAGGAAATAGTAGTGAAAGACCTGCTAAGCCAACTGGACACCATAAGTCTATGGGGCTGGATGGGATCCACCCAAGGGTGCTGAGGGAGCTGGCGGAGGAGCTTGCCAAGCCTCTCTCCGTCATTTATCAGCAATCCTGGTCAACTGGGGAAGTCCCAGGTGACTGGAGACTTGTCACCATGAGACCCATCTAGAAGAAGGGTAGGAAGGAGGATTTGGGGAACTACAGGCCTGTCAGCCTGACCTCGCTTCCGGGGAAGATTATGGAACTGTTCTTCTTGGGGGTGATCATGCAGCAAGTGCAGGACAACGGGGGCATCAGGCCCAGCCAACGGGTTCACAAAGGGCAAGTCCTGTTTAACCAACCTGATCTCCTTCTACGATCAGGTGACCCACCTAGTGGATGAGGGAAGAGCGGTGGATGTTGTCTACCTGGACTTCAGTAAGGCATTTGACACCGTTTCCCCACAGCATTCTGTGGACTTTTCGCTGCATTAGAAACTGGCTGAATGGCCGGGCCCAGAGAGTGGTGGTAAATGGAGTCAAGTCATGGCAACCAGTCACAAGCGGTATCCCTCAGGGCTCAGTTTTGGGACCAGTCTTGTTTAATAGCTTTATCGATGACCTGGATGAGGGGATCGAATGCACCCTCAGTAAATTTGCGGATGACATGAAATTAAGTGGGAGTGTCGATCTGCTTGAGGGTAGGAAGGCTCTGAAGAGGGATCTGGACAGGCTGGAGCGATGATGGGCTGAGGTCAATGGGATGAGGTTTAACAAGGCCAAGAGCTGGATCCTGCACTTCGGTCACAACAACCCCAGGCAACACTACAGGCTTGGGGAGGAGTGGCTGGAGAGCTGCTTGGCAGAAAGGGACCTGGGGGTGCTGGTGGGCAGCCAGCTGAACATGAGCCAGCAGTGTGCCCAGGTGGCCAAGAAGGCCAATGGCATCCTGGCCTGTATCAGAAATG
>JAAGNO010017243.1:5278-16013 GCA_033439905.1 Ceryle rudis
AAGAAAGAAAGAAAGAAAGAAAGAAAGAAAGAAAGAAAGAAAGAAAGAAAGAAAGAAAGAAAGAAAGAAAAGAAAGAGAAAAAGAGAAAAATAGAAAAAGAGAGAAAGAGAGAAACTTCTGTTATCCCAACACATATTCCTTGGTGTAACACTGACATTACTCCCCAAACTGCCAAAAATACCCTAAGAAAAAAATCTGTAACACTGGACTCCTGTATTAGGGACACACTCAGTGTGTGAACAAAAAGCTGCTCACGCCTCAGAGAATAAGTTCGAAATAAAAATGTGGAGTATTTTTACTTACCATTAAAGCATTGGATCCATTTTCTTCTCTCATCTCTCTGGCCACCTACATCAAACATGCTGTTAAAAAGCCATAGGATGTTATATCACTTATGTGCTCTAGGAAAGTCACACGAAGCATGCAGCATGAGGGTTCAGCTTCAAAATCTGACAGCTCCAAGGACGACAGCAGTAAAACACTGCCCGAAGGGGAGAGAAATCTGCTGAGGCAGCGCTGCATGTCAGAGAGCTGCACAGCTCCACCTGCCCTGCTCTGCCGGGACCAGGCTACTGAAACCATAAAATGAGAAATAGACTCTTGCCCAGGACAAACGTAGGCCTCTCCAGCCCACAGAAGCACACGTGGCATGTAAGGCTGGACCTGTTTTGAAGGGGGTGGGGAGAGTGGGTTTCTGCCAGGAGGAGGACATGGGGCAGCTCTGACAGGGCAGAGCTGCCACCTTTCTGGGCATGAAGTGGTGAGCGGAGGCAGCCCAACGGTGGGTGTTGACAGAGACACACCATCAAACTTTGGCAAACGGTGCTCGCAGCCCTCTGGAAGAAGGGAGACTTTTCATGCTCCTTGTCCCACTGTACAAAGTTTGACTCATGGCAGGATTCCCACTGACTTCTTTCTGTCAGATCTTAACCTCAATTGTATTTTATGAGCTTGCAGTGCTATAGCCAGGAACCAGTTAGTAAAAACAGCCGCAGACAACCCCACAACAGAGCACCACTAATACACACAAGTAATACCAGCTCTTTTTGCAAAGCATGAGGCAATTTTACCTGTGGAAAGAGAACAAAAATCCCAAGCCAACCAAGAAAATACCCCACGCCAACTCCCACCCTGAACCTACTAGACCAAGCGTACAGGAGAACAGACATCTGAACTAAGCTGTTAAAAATTAGTATGGGATTCATAAATGATTACAAATAGACTTACTGGAAATTTACTTTATCTACTTGAAATCTTGTTTCAAAAATCCCCGATGTCAACACTCTGCATCTTAATAGGTCCTGGAAATGAGAACATAGAAGCTGATTAGCAAGGTGGTGGTTTGGTTTTTTTGGTTGTGTTTGTTTTCTAACCTCGTTTTGATTCTAAAAGCATGGAGTATTACCTTTCCATGGTAAGTCTTAAATGCTCCATTTGATTCAAGTTCAATCAAACTTATTGGTAAAGCTGTAGTTGTCCATGCTGACACAGTGGACAGACCCAAACACGTGGCCTGGGCACACTTGGAAAACAGGACACCCTGTATGTATATATCTATATCTATATCTATGTATATGTTCTCCTTAGTGCCCACTGTAACCTGCTGGTGGTGGTCATCTCATGTTGTACGTGATGTGGATAACGAATTCTGAAGTTACATAAAACTAAGAAAAATACGTTATTCATAAAGTCAGGTATTCAAATGTTAGAGAACTCCAGATTTACAGTTGCCCAGGCAACCTTATTTCTGCCCTCTTTTGTACTGAATGAGCCAGGAATCCTATCGAAATAATAGCTTGTGACTGAGTAATTAAAGCTCTATTACAGAGCACCGGGGAACAGAATTTAGGCTGTAGGTAAATCTGGCATTTCTTTCTCATTTTTCAAACTAGCAATATTTTACAACTTAAATAACATTCTTTTAATAATTAAAAAAATCATAATTTCCTAGATTCTCAAAGGAAGTAGGGAAAAGCAATTTATGATGCATACCTCAGGCAACCAGCTCACCGTGTGCCATCGTCAGCACCGGCAGTGTTATTAACCTTGACTGTCCACCACTGCTGCTCGGGCAGTGGGTGCAGAACAGAACTGAAGGCTGGAGAAAGCTGCTGGGGCAGCTGCTGGAGATGAACCTCGCTGAGCAGCCACCTCTGGGCAGAGCTGCTGGCCTGGGGAAGGCAGTGCTCCCTTCTGGGGTAAGGGAAGGAAGCAGCTGGCAGCGCAGAGGCCAAACACAACCTGCCTTTTTCCCCTACCCCGGTTTGAGTTAGAACAGAACCAGTTCTCTGTTCAGTGCTGTCCCTTCCCAGCTCAGCCTCTCCTCAGCCCCTGCACTCTCTGAAGTTCACGGCACATTTCCTCAGCCAGTCCCTGCTTCCAGCAGTGACAACGCTCCGTGTTCAGAGTCACTGCCGAGGGCTGGGCTGGGCAGAAAGGCTCTTGCTTAGACTTGCTCCCCTGCAGACCAAGGTCGCTGCTCAATCTTGTACCCTGTGTTGGGGTGCAGTGAGTAAGAGGTGGCATCTTTGGTGAAGTGGGGTCAGGACAGCTGGCCCTCGACTGTCCAGCAAGGGATTCCATCCTACGTACATCATATTCAGTATGAAGCTGAGGGATCACGGGATTCAAACCTCTTCTTCAAAGGCTGGTATCCAAGAAGGACTCCATCCGTCCTGCCTTTGATCCTGATCCATGTGTTCCTGAATCCAGTTCCAGAATCCAGCTCCTGAATCAGGTTTCCACCTGTTGCCGAGTCCAGCCTGGGACCTCCCCAGTGCCAGCTCCACAGCATCAGTGGTGATGGTGACGTAATTGCCATCAGGGGGATTGGGTTCGATCCTGGTTTTGTATATATACTCCATTTTATTATTAATGTTTCATTAGAGCTGTTTTAGTTTTCCAATCAATAAATCTCTCTCCCTTATTCCCTTTCTCTTCCCCTTTGGGAAGGGAGAGAGTTTAACAGAGAGCATCTGTCACGCACCTAATGGGCAGCCCAGCCCTAAACCTTGACTCCTCTACCCTACCATCTACTGCTTGAAGTCCTCTGGTTGCTAGCAAGCCTCGGCTGCTTTGACAGTTGCACGAACCCATCGGAAGGCCACCTGTTTAATTTTTCTAGTTATTTTATATGTTACTGTCTTTTTCTGTCACTTGATGACATTTCTTTGTTATTGGACTCAGTCATTATTTTGGGATGGTGCATAAAAATTTAAATCAAGCAAGGGAAAAAAAGGAAGTAGTGATTGTTACCAGTTAACTCAGCAGGACAACTGATACAGCAGGATGAAACCCCAAAAGCAAAAAGGAATCTCTCCTTTAGAGAGAAAGTTTTCTGCCTGCCAAATGCCAAAGGCCCCTCCCTGTCTTTGGAGACACAGGGCATTTCTTCCCAGAGGAAGTATCTGGAAAACTTTCCAGATGATGAATGACTGCTCCAGGTAGAGAAAGGCCTCCCAGGAACAAACATGCCAACACTAACATAAATAATGAAAGCAAAAATGGGGCTTTGCATCATTGACTTCTCTCTCCAGCTGAGTGATATCGATACTAAAATCAGACTGTGAGGTCTAGATGGAGTAAATCTATTGCTTTGGTCTGAAAATGTCTTGAGGGCTTTAATAATTGATCCTATATTGGGTCAACTATACGAGTTTCACCTTATAACACAACGCATACTACTCTTTACTGCCTTCTATTTCAGGATATGGTCAGGGTAGTTATAGACCTCAACCAGGTCTGAGGGAACAGGCTCTGCTCCCCATACTTCCTTGTGTGATCTCTGGCAAGTCACTTCATTTCTCTGAAGCTCAGTCCCCCACTGCGCAATGAAATGTGGCAATTGTGGTTTTTTTTAAGGGCATTCACCTGTTTTACACCTCTTGTGGTTAGACTGAATTACCCGGTGCAGGGATTCTCTTTTGCTATCTCCATTTGCAGTTTATAGTGGCATGCGATCTTGGCTGAGACTAGTAGATGACGGGGGACACTGGCACTGAAAAATAACCTCAGAGTAGGTCTGCTGAAGACATAATCTGTGCAAGGAAACCACATTGGCTGAGCTCAGGGAAGGCAGCTGAAGCCATGCACTGTGAAGCCCTTTCATACTTCAAGGCTGCACTTCAGCCTTAACACTCCTGAATGCGTTGGTATTTACAGCACTCTGTCAAGTTATAGCGTGACATCTGGGAAAAGAAAGTGTACTGTCCTGTGGCTAAGGCTTAAACAGAAACTATCCTGCCCACGGGAGGTGGGCACAGGCTGGAAAGAAGGTGTCTGCAAGCCTGCAGAGAAGTCCATGAGGTCTGCTGCTGCCGCTGGTGCTCTCCCCTGAACTTGGCTGCTGGACCCATCAGAGGCTTCTGCCTTTGAAAGACCCATCTGATGGACATGGGAAGTGTCCCTCTGGGTTCCCATCACGTCCACCAGTGAAATAAAGCACTGCTTCTGTGTAGCGAAGGCTGCTGAGTGAAACCATGGGCTTTCATGTCTATGTTTTCTGTTCTCTTTGCTTTGTTGGCAGGACACAGACGGGAAAGTGTATTTTGGTATGATGTGGTATGTCCTACTTCCAGCTGCTGCTGGGACTGAAATGACATGAAGAGTTCGTACAAACGGGCACCTTGGTTCAGCCCCTACCCCGTGAGTTCCACTCACCTGATCTGTGGGTGTGTAGTCGTCCATGCTGACGCTGTCAATTCTTTCTAAAAAGCTAGAAGAAAAATAAACATGCACTTAGATATGTAAAATACTGGCTAGAACAACACTTTTCACTACCTTTCCTGGTTTGGATTCCCGCTGCAAGCTAAAACACCGTCACGTGCCAGAACATTATAAGGCTGCTTACAGACATAAAGAAGATTTTGGGCTTTAAAGGAGAAAATAGTGTGAAGGGTTGCTTTTCTTTAGCAGAATGGTACTCTAGCATAATGTTATGTGTATTATGGTCTCAGTAATGTTAGCTGAAATGCTTGTTAACATATATAAACAGCTCTGGACTGACACGCTGCCCTCGAATGCTGCAACTTCCATAAGAAGTGGAAAGCAAAGCTGAGCTGAAGCAGAGGTTAACCAGTATGACTTTTTATGTCACCAAAACTCAGGGAGATGTGTAAGGTGAAACAAAAACCTACAATGGCAGGGAAGGGCAAGAAAAAAGTGAACAAGAAGAAAAGTGGGAAGCACATCCTCGAGTCATTAAAAAAATCTTTTCAAGCTGTAATTGTTTCCCAGAACATGTTAGAATGGCAGTATCAAGGACATAAAAATGTGATTTTAAATGCACAGCTAAAATAGGCAGGTTCTTCTCTCTGCCTTTCTTAGATTTTGTGTGAGCCCAACTGGCTCATTTTCCCCTGACTGCCCATATGACTTAGAAGCTTTCTTGAATTCCCGCATTGTTATTTGGCAGTGAGTATTCCACCAGCTGACTCATCCTGCTACAATATTATCAAGGTTTCTTTATCAACTGGCAATATTTTCCCGATTTTACCTGGGTGTGCATGTGGAATCTACTTAATTGCAGTGGGAAAGACAAAGAAACGGTGAACTCTTGACTTACAATGTGACTCACTGTTAACATAGGGGTCACACACACTGACCAGTTGAAAAAATACCCCCCTAAAAGCCTGTTTGTAATTCTCATACCACTTTCCCACGGATATGAACTGAAAGGAAAAGAAAATACACTGTGTATATATTTGCTTATACTGTTTTTCCTTTTTGAACCTCTATTGTTGTAACAGGGAAACAAAATGCCCTGACTGCAGTTAGAATACCCGGCTTTTCTTTCTGGATGATCAAGGTGAGATGGCTGAGCTTATTGTTTAAAAAAAATAAAAAAAAAATCAAAAAAAAAATCACTGTTTAGAGCAACACGATGGGTGCTTGATAACAAAACTATATTGAACAAACTCAGGAAAAAAAACCCAACCCAAAACAACCCCCCCCCTTTTTACAGAACCTCCTTCCCTGCCAAAAGCCACCGTATTTTTGATATAAAGATATAAACCAACACCTTTATAGTCACACATCACATCTTTACAGTCACCACAAGAAAGCGGCTCAGTTCAGACTGAAAGTTCAGACTTAACTTTTTGGTCAGATGATTTTTATCACTCTGAGAATATTGATTAAGCAAAGTTTAACATCAATTACCCCTGTAATTAATGCAGACAGCAGAGCAGAGCGATGCATTTTTCCCTGGCACACCTATCACTGACACAACTCTCATCTCACGCTTGCAGCATGAGATGAAAAAAGGTGAAAAAGTCCAAACCAAAAAATGCCTCTAAGCTGAATCTCTTCCTAAATGAGGAGTGATTTTCCATACCATAGCTGTTCACGCAGTGCTCTTGTATTTCCACATCTGTTTCAAGGTTTTCTGCCCAGTTTCTTTACGATTTGATCTGACAGGCCCGGAAACAGCCAAGGTTACCAATAATGACCAAGGTTACCAAATTATCCAAAATGATAACATGGTATTTAGTACCAATTCACAGCTCTCTCACCTCTACAACACAGGTTATTGGTTGTTAGCGTTTGCATTTTCCAAACAGGCAAATTACGTTAAAGAACAAGGGAGTGAATAAAGTAGAGTTACACTACAAATAATCGACGGCAGAGCTGGGAATGAGAGAAGGCTCCTAATTACATGTCCTACATATCAGCCCAAGTTGCCCTCCATGTAGAAATCAGCAGCCTCCTCCCTGTTTCGAACAATCTGTTTCAAATCCTCCTCTCGGGAGAGATTCCAAACCTCCCCTTGCATGCCCCCCTGGGCCCCCTGCTCTGGGTGACCCTGCTGGAGCCGGGGGGGGTTGGACCAGATCATTTCCTGAGGTCCCTTCCAACCCCCACCAGTCTGGGATCCTGTGAAATACCCTAAACTGCAACGCGGCAGGTAAGAGAGAGTGAGCTCAGACAAATATCAGGTGCTTAAAAAGTACCATTTGATGTAGCAGCTGTAATGTTTTACGCCTGTAAGGTTGCTGGCCACATGTGATCTGTATTAAAAGAAATGCAATTACTGACAAGGTTTTACCTGCCACCCCGCTGTATCGATAACAGCACTAGGATCTAATAAATCAACAGGCAACTACTGATAGGGTTTGGCTAAATTTTGTAGCTTCACAGAGAATTAACTTTTTCAGCATGTGATAAGACAGGCTTTCTAAGAGTTTGTCTGCAACTACATTAACTGTGCGCTGAGGCTTCTAGACACTGGAACAGAAAAAAGCTATACTCCTTTCAAAAGAAAATCAGTTCTTGAATATCCTTCATATAAGCTCTTTACTTGGCTAATTAGCACAGTATCAAAAAATAGCTCTGTCGGGGAATGTACATAAGTAGGTACAAGCAATGGATTCCAGAGGAGGTAAGGAGCTGGCACCGCCTCGTTACTAAATGTGCTAACTTCATTGCCTTTACTGTGTTGAAATGGGGAAACTGGAATCTCTGAACAGCTTTCTAAAGAACGTTAATTTGGAATCATGGAATTGTCAGGGTTGGAAGGGAACTTAAAGATCATCCACTTCCAACCCCCCTGCCAATGGCAGGGACACCTCCCACTAGAGCAGGTTGCTCAGAGCCCCATCCAGACTGGTCTTAAAAATCTTCAAGCATGGGGCTTCCACCACCTCTCTGGGCAACCTGTTCCAGTGTCTCACCACTCTCGTGGTGAAGAAATTCTTCCTAATGTCTAACCTGAATGAACCTATTTCCAGTTTTAATCCATTCCCTCTAGTCCTATTACTGCCCAACAAGATTAAGATTCCTTATGATATTCAAGTCTAGATTAATGGCATTGAAAATTATCATCCTACCCTAAATAAGAGCCAGTAACACTGAAAACAAACAAATATAAAGTCTTGCACATTGAACCGCTTTCTTAAAAAAAAAAAATTTGCTATTTAATCTTTAAATCTAATACAGAGCATTAAAATTAAAAATATAAGAGTAAAGCTAATATTAAAATGTTAGAAATATCTTTTTATTCTTTTAATAAATACTGAAAATAATACCTTAGTTACCTTGGTTGCAGCAATCAGAGATGGGCTTCTGCCATCAAATACTTTGAGAGCTTTACTTTGGTACATCAGAATAACTTCATTTTTGGATCCCTAGCAGACTGTCCACTACATAAATATTCCTGAAAGAAAAGGTGGCAGAAAGATATGGAGGAGACGTTATGAATGTCTGCATTTTCCATTACCCAAGTAATTATTATTGGGTTTTATGAGTGCTTGAATTAATTCTGAGTAATTGGTCAGGTATTTTCCTGCTTTTATACTTTCTGTGTTCATTATTCAAGTCTTTTCAAGGAAGAAAACTGGAAAACTGTAAAGACAGTAATAAATAGCTTTCTTTTACAGTTGCATAAATATATTTGTTTCCTTTCCATGTCTTGCCAATGGAGATTAATGCCATTCAACAGTAACAAAATAAATGAAGAGCAAAACAGGCCTGACAGTCGAGCAATGCACAACTACTTTGGCAATTGCAATTAAACCCAGGCAAACCTGCAGTAACGTTAATTGTCTAGGTGGGAGTAGCCCTAACTGTGGTCTGCAGGACACTTCTTGTCATCCTGAGGAAGGCTGACTGCAGTGGCATGGTCTTGGATGGCTTCTGTATCACACTGCTAAATCGGATCAACACAATCTGATCAATTAAGGATTTGCCAAACGTTTGCCCTCCTGCAGGCAGTTGCTTTAGCTGCTATGGAGGTGTTATGGGCTTATAACCAAAAGAGAGCAGGGTATGTTGTTGCTAAAAGCTGTGAAGAAATAATTCTTTGTGCCAATGAATCTGTAAAGATTCAATATGTATTAGGTTAAAGTTTTCTCACTTTCTTTCTCATCCATAGTAGCATATATGTACACAAAATATCAGACATTGAGAAAACTGATAAAAGTAAGGCACTGATTTCTAGACTAGGTGTCTGATTTTGTAGGTAATTACACAATCTCTGGTACTCCACTAAATATGTGTGCGCAAAATATAGAGGCCAAGTGGGTTACATTTTCTCTGGTGATAATTTTTTAAAAGTTGCATCATTTTTAGTATATGATATTTGCAAAATTATATTTATATAAAATTAGATTCAAATGCTACTATTTTCTTAAGGGAAGCACTGGATCTGTTACTATAACAGGGTTTTATGAATAACAACTCCAACAACACAACAATCACAAGATGTTTTGGCATTACATATTCCATGATAAATTTGTGGATTTTCACCACAAATTTGATTTAAGTATTGCATCCTGAGGTCTTATATGTATTTTGCTTCAGAAATTACTTTTCGCTTCCTGGTCACTTGTATTTTCCAATCCACCAACAGTCACCCAAACTGCTGTATCCATATACATGTCCATCTGATACTGTTTTCATCATTTAGGTGATTTTATAAGGGTGTATGCCTTCTACGCTGTTATCTACACTTTTGTGAGGTGTGCTTTTGGAAAGCCTGTCTGAATGGCACTTTTATTTTGACGGCTTTTATCAGTGGAGAGGCGGATTAGGCCATACCAATTTGTATGTCATAGGTTTAGCTTGGAAATTCTTCTTCATTAGATAAATATGCTCTTGGGAAAATAAAATCCTTGCCACATATCAGCCACCAATACTTCAGAATCAAAAGGAATACAGCTTCAGCCACAAGACCCTTCACCCATGAAGGTTTTGTTTAAAGATGATCTGGAGCATGTGTGGCTAAGTTTCTGACTGGATATTTTGGATTCTGTAAAAAACAGAAATATTTGCTGTTAGTATAATTCCATGTTAATGTCAAGAATTTGTCCCTGAGATAGAGCCAGAGAAAATGAGCATTCTCTGATATTGAAATAAAAGCTGATGGATCACAAATAGGCAAGTGATGGTAACTTTTTTTTTCTTTTATGGGTTTCTTTGTTGTTGTTTTTTTCTTCAAAAGGTATTCAAATTCTTGTGCATTAAAAAAAAAAAAAATTATAAGGTTCTTATATCCTGTTTACAAAAGAAGCCTTCTTCATTGATTGAATTTACTAAGTAGGGATGAATTGTGTTACTCAGCTTTAGCCATCTGAAGAGTCAGATGTCTAAATTTGCCACAATAGTTGTAAACTTGTCTAAAACTCCCTCCATCTGTCCACAATATAGCTGTAATTCACATATCTGCAGTGTCCGAGTATTTTGATAGACCATACTGCAAGTTCTAGCCGGGGTATAAGGTACCCGTAAGATTTCTGTGGTTTTGTTTTACAACTATGTTGTGGTTTCAGAGTTAACAGATTGAGTGGGAGGGACAGGTGGTAACCCTAGGACCCTGAGGGGTCAGAAGGCAGCTGTTATTCCC
This sequence comes from Ceryle rudis, assembly GCA_033439905.1. Taxonomy (NCBI): domain Eukaryota; kingdom Metazoa; phylum Chordata; class Aves; order Coraciiformes; family Cerylidae; genus Ceryle; species Ceryle rudis. Next base: position 15,619 of record JAAGNO010017243.1, read on the forward strand.
TCCCCTTCCCTGCCACACTCCATATTAACAAGGAGAACAGAATTTTGGGGGGACTCTTCCTGCCCAGGCTCAGATCACTGCATCCATGTCTGAGCAGGGCTGGGCCTGACTCCACATGCTCTATGCAATCCATCACCATCCAAGATCCAGCTTTGAACATACTTCTGTGTCCTCCTTCCCTTAATAATTTCCCGCCGCCCCCCCCCCCCGGTTTTGTCCTTTTATTCATTAAAGTTGTAACGTCTTAACTTCCGATCTTGGGTGAGACAATTTTTTTTTATTCCCCCCCCCCCCCTTATTCCCCTTTTGAACCTTCCCTGGGAGGGAGGGGGGAAGGGGGCCGAGACAGAGAAATCCCTCTTTGTGTTTCATGGGGGCTTGTCCTGAGCCTTAAA
>JAAGNO010017244.1:0-45451 GCA_033439905.1 Ceryle rudis
TCTGAAAAAGAAAAGAATTTACATCTAAGTGACATTTTTGGTAAAACACATGGTTCACTGAGCTTGAGTCAATTTCTGAATTTTCAATTGCCAATTTATCCCCATGCCAAAAAAAAAAGTTAAGAAAGCCAGCCTCTTCATTTCTTAAAAAATAAAGAACTCAACTTCTTTAATCCTAAAAATATACCTTCAGATATATACATCTTTATTATGTCTAGAATTAGTGAGTTATAGTGAGGCAACATCTGCCTGGCCTAGCACTCCATTAAGGCATTGTTCATGTGCAAGACCCAGATACCCATACATACATTGTTTAACTGAATTAACACATTCACGTTCATTAAATTCCTTTTTCAAGTGGCAAAACCAAAAGCACTCTTTAACAAAGTCAGCAAACATGAAATATTTCCCAAAGAGACTGAATGAAATGCAGTGAACTAGCACCTAAGTAACACATTATATATTTTGATATTAGATCACAGTTTCACAACCAGATCACCAAAAGAACTCTTCTAAGTTCATACTCATGAAATCTTATGAAGAATAGCAAGTTCTTCAAAGGTTTAAAACTAAAAAAAATAATATGACTGACTGTGACAGAGGCAGATGAAGTACCAGCTACCACAATTAAAATGATCAGAACCATAGCATGATGGATAATCCCTTTTTCCATTGATATTACTTGCAAAGTGGATAAATATATATGTATGAACAGAATACATCTATTTCATTTATATATGGGAAGTTTTAAAAGAAAAAGAAAATAATGAAACTGTACTAGCAATAAAAATGAGAATATAAAGCATGTAATGTTCAGTTCTAATACAGATTGCTAAGACTGCTATTCATATTTAACACTGCAATTCTACATACTATTAAATTGAAATATGTATTGAACTCAATAGCAAAATTCCTATTGACTTTAACATAGCCAAAATTATACTCTTGGTCATAGCACAAATTACTTCATGGTTTATATTCAGAACAGTTACTTTCCATAGAGCACAAATGAGAAAATACTACCAGTATAACCACAATTCCTGTCAAATTAAAACAAATAAAAATAAAAATAATCTCAGCATATTCCTGAATGAGGTCAGAATCTGCACTGTATGGCTTGGACAGTTTCTTTCTCCAAATCTACACAGGGTCGAGGGTCACATATTTGTCCTGGGAAATGTCATATATAGTGAAGAAATTCCCACAAGCATATCTGTTTGAAGAAGCCAAAGCAATAATAATACAGAAGTGTCCTCTCCTAGTCATGTATCAATGGGAAAATATTTACTTGTCAATAATGTTATCCATTTGCTTTGTTTCATTCTCATTTAGGTTCTGCATATTTCAGCAAAAGAGGTCCACAACTGGAAGTTGTTTCAAACTTCTCACTTCTTGAAGCAATAATGGAGTGTTTACTGTACTTTGGAGAAGCTGTTCATGATGCTGTGCATATTTGAAAGCTGACCCATATCTGCATTCACAGCTTTGACACAAGAGCACAGAACCTGGGGGTGAGGATGGAAGGGGGAAGAAAGCATTGCCGAGAATGATAAATCTGAAAGATATCAGATGAAATACTGAGTTCTTCTCTGGACAGCCTTCTTTTAGGCATGCCTCTTATAGTTGATGGTTATCTGGATGTTGGGGGTAACATATGCCATTATACACACAGACCAAAAAAAGTATAAAAGTGATGAGCTTTTTGTTTATAGGAAGAAAATTCCCTTCTACCATAGAAAGGGATCTCTTAATTCCATAAAGTGAGATCAGTGCCTCAGTGGAGGCTAGAATTAAGGCAAAGATAGGCCTGTGTACACAGAGAGTGGCTCCATGTTTCCCTACTTCTAAATGATAAGGAATCATTTTAAACAAAGCCCTGCTGCTTTTATTTCTTATCCAAGCTGGGGCTTCCACTCAAGTTAGCAAGACCCTTCAATAATAAGATCTGCTTGCTAGGAATAGGACCCGAGAAATTTTTATATATTCTACCTATATGTCTACATGTATTTGCACACACACACGTACATATACACACACAAACATGCACACACACACACAAATTTATAAATATATGTATATATATGTACATATGCAAAGAGACAAGATTAAAAACCATGTCAAACTTGGAGTGTTATCCACTTGTCAGAATCATTTAAACTACTGTCTACACAATACATATTGAAACTCAACTTTAAGATTTTTTATTTTTATGTACAGTTATTTTTTTTGAAATAAAATATCTAAATACAGACAGACTGTAATGTTGTATATGTATAGCTTTCAACAATACTTTAGCTGAATAAATGCTTTGTACATAGTTCTGTGTTTTAATGGAGTTTACAGCTACATTGATAAAATGGATTCCTCATTTCCTTGTTTTTAACCAATAACAAGCAGAGAGACAATTACAAGTTAATATTAATAAGCAGCTCAAATAACACTGGTTAAATTATGTACAATACAAACCATTCATACAAATGAAGACTAGGATATTGAATTTGTTACAATATTTTGTAATAAAGATAAGACAGCCACTTATAACTTACATGTTCTCTGCCAGGCATTTTCCTTCTTAGAGATCAGTCGGAGAGTTTTTTAAGTAGCTTAGGTGGCCTAAACTCAACCATGTTTAAAGAATCAGAGCTTAAAGAGTCAGGGAAATGTGAAACCAGAATGTCTGCCCACATGTAAATTCCAAATGTTTGCCCATCTTTACTAGTAACAGGCTCACTCCATGGAAAAAGAGCCACCTAACACCACCTTGAATGTGCCTACTGTATGCTGGAAAAAAGTCACAATGCTTTGCTGTGTTCACATAAGGAATACTGAACTCTAGACACAATTTTTTTCCCATTTTAACAAGTATTTACTCCTACAGTATTATTTACCAGTACAGCTACTCCAAGCAGTAGAATGCATGAGTGGGGATTATTGATTGGCGTGTACTCAAAGGACTTTCAAAGAGATTTTCATAACAGTCTGAGTTAGAAACCATTCTTTGTCTAGTTTATACATTTTGTTTGATGATAGGTTATCCTGAAACCTTAAATATCAGACAATGAAAGCTCTCTTAACAGGATTCTCAATAGAATTGAGCTGAAAAGTGTGTGTCTCTGTGTATGTGTATGGTTTCATTTCAAATCCATAGTGATTTATAACTAGATTGATACATGGAGCTGACTGGGCAAAAATTACATTAGATTGTTTTCCACTAACATATTTGCAGCCATTTGACATCAGCAGCAGCAGGTAGACACATTCCAGGTAATAGATGTGGCCTTCCTCCTTGAGGTTACAGCCCTGTCATACGACCTTTTTTATTCCCCAGGCTTCAGTCTCAGACACATGTTGGTCCTCACCCTGATGGGAAGTAGGGTGTGTCACTGTGGTAGTTGTAATCAGGACACACTTTCTGTACTAGTTTATAATCTGTACTATAAAAGGAAATGTAAATACAGATTACTTTAAAGGGCTTGGAGCAGAGCCATGACACGTGGCTCTGGGTCTGCTCCTGATAACAGGTTTTTGAAGGGTCATAGTTGCAGAGTGTGTTCTTGGTAGCCTTGTCAACCTTTTCATACTCGATTCGGCAGTTAAAGGACTTGGAATCTTTGGCATCAATCACCGTCTGTTGTGCCAAGTCGAATTCCACAATTTTTGTAGGGGGCACTAGGCTCACAGATACATTCCCTTGACCAGTGGAGTTATGCCTGAAGTAAACACTAAAAGTCCCATTGCCATGGTCAACGATTTTCCCTGTTATTAACAGATTTAGCTTCACAGTCTTGATGTTGGAATGAAAATCGCCCCAGCCAAACATTTTCTTAAATTTCCCAGTCTTGACGATGGGCCGTCTCTTTGCTCTGGGCCGAGGCTCTTGAAGGTCTGTGGAGTTCCTCAGCCAGTCCCAGAGATCTTGCTCAGAATAAGTTTCTGGGGCATCGTATCGCAGGTCCAAATCTGTATCGTTTTCCTTTCCACGAAAAGTCTGTGATAGCAGTCGGCTGATGGACAAGTCTTTGCTACTTTCTGTCCATATATGCTTTAGTGTGGATTTGGAGCTTCCTGATTTTAGGAGTTCTGTTTTTCCTCCATTTGTTAAATTCACACAGGTAACCTGAAAAAGAAAGGAGAATAAAGAAAGGATATATTGAGATATGTAATACAAACCCCATCATTCCCACCTGAGGCTAAAATGACCATATTCCAAAATCATGGTGAATTTTTAATTTATTTTTTTCTGAGAAATTAAATTCTATCACTGTACTCAGTAAAAGAGAAACGTCTATTTTCCTCTTCTTTCCAAGTAGTTATCACTCTCCTTCACCAGTCTTTTACACTGTCCTTCAGGCTTAATGCCAGACATTTACATTATTCTTCAGCCTGAAACTTCAGTTATGATGCCTGTAAGTGATGAGCATGTAATGAAGTACTGCAAAAACTAAGGTACACAGCCATGTCATACCCCAGTTTCTATGTGGCTTTCACTGTCCATTTCTCATCTCGGAGTGAAGTACTTTTGCTTGAATGTTCTTTCTGCAAAGTGTCTGTCTTCCACCCTCAGAGTCACATTCATTTATTTTTGCTGCCCTTGGAGTCCACCGTGAGGGTGCTGTCTTGGTGGTGCCAGCCTGACCATGCTCAGAGTTCACATCGTTATAAATCTAATAGTAGTAATATAATTTCCCTACTCCTTTTATGAGTACACATTGGTCTGTCTTCTTGACTGGGACCTTCAGTTGCAACTATAAATAATAGAATAATGAAATTTTTAATGAGTTCTGCATCAACAGCTGTACATACTGTGTGCTGTACCTCAAATAATGCAAGAGAAGTCGCAGACTTTCCTTATAGTCTCTTACAGATTAGCTACTGATTTGCCTTTTCTGTATCTAGTATGACATGCATTTCTCCTTTCTCACTTCACTCATTTTTCACACCTTCCTTCGCAAACCAAAAAGTGATCTGTGCAAGACAAGAAGCCATTTGTGTATAAATAGGGACACCAGTTTAAAAGAGCAATAAAAAAGTCTCATTTTTAATAAAGACAAAATTTTGCACTGAGTTCCTACAAAATCATAAGCTTCTAACATAGTTTCTCACATAATTTAGCGTCAGAGCAATTTGTCTTATTTATATTTTTTCTCTTTGCCTTAATTGTGTGGGAAACAGAGAACAGATGCATCCTCACAGCTGTCTAATATGCAGCACTCGTAGAGAGCTCTGATGGAGCGCAGCAGGAAGGGCTGCAGTTGGCAGCATGTGGATGGAAAGGAACCAACCACACCCATAGTCCCATTTCCCCTAAAAATTCACACCATATTTTTTACTTTTGAACTTCTTTGAAGAGGCCATCTAGTTTCTTATTTCCCTTTTCATGGCCACATAGATATTCTGAATATGCCTCCTTTATTCTGTGTTCTGACACTGATTTACATGTTTCCATCATACTTGCAGTTATACCTTTCTCTTCACTTAAAAATGAACTGAGGGTAGTTGCAACCCGGGAAACCCATTGGAAACCAGAGAGTATTTAAATCATGCCCCTTTCCTACCGGTACAACTGGAGGTATATGTCACAGAGGATATCTATCACAGTATGGCCTTTTCAGATCCTAACAATCATGGAACTGAAGAATGCTTTCATTAACTTCAGTACTTTTTCAAGGTCAGTTGAAGGCACATATATAAAATCAGACTAAATTGTCTTAATACACTGATCAGATAGGAGGTATGCCCCCAGCCTTTTACAGTAAATGAATAGGTAAGTAAATCTGTCACATCCCACACTAGAGCTCCCCAGTGCATTTCAGGTTGGAGGCCCAGCAAGGATAATAGATAAAATATGGGGTTTATTCAGGATTTTACCAAAGAGATGACTTCCTCCTCCTCCTCTTAATGGAAGGAAGGATAAGACAGAGACTAGCAGTTTGATAGCCAGTTTGTAGCTGCATCTTAGCATCAACACAGTGAGCCAGGAGAGAAGCTGTAATGAAATGCACTGATGGTGCACTGGTTAATGAAGCGGCAATGAAGATGTCACAGGGAGAAAGAAAGAGACTCAGAATATAGTTTTGCTGTAGCATATGGGGAAAGAGTGCAAAATAAGAAAAGAAATGTGGTTAAAAGGAAAAATGTTCCTGTTTAGCATGAATCTCTCAACCTGCTATGAATCTAAGCAGTTAGCTAGCAAAGCTAGTAATACCTGCAATCTGTAGGTGGGATACAGATTGCTTACCACTATATTTTTCTTTGTTAACAGCTTGTTTCTCCTTTGTTTTCCTTTCTGCATCCAATGATTTACATTTCAGAAGATTACACTACAAGTTTTATGTAACACAATCTGGTGGTATAAAAACATTTTAAAAAGAAGGCATTTTTTCAGATGTATAAAACTGAACACCCAGGAAAAGAAGGAGGCATTTTCTGAAATGGCTGCAGACTGATCGAATAGATGTGTTTTTCTGAAAGCTGGTATATTTCATAGAAATGTGGAAAGGGATGATTCAGATTCTATGCATGCTATACAGCTTCATACCTGAACTAACAAATACAATTGATTGTTACTGTCATCAATTTTGCAATACCTGAAAGATTTCTGGTCATGCAATTAGCCCCAGGACCTCTGTGATTTTCATTGTGGGTAACTGGCTGCATTCATGATTAAAGGCCTGAACCTGCCCTCCCCAACCAAGTGTCTGTGTAAGCACTAGAAAAACAGCCCATAAGGGTTAATAAAAAAGCTCTAGAATTCATTGTTCTTCACTAACATTTTCCAGCCAACTGCTTTTTCATATACTGTTAGTATACTATGTGCTATAGAAAGTAGCTATATGTATCCTCAGAGACTCACACACCCAATAATAGAGCATTGCTGTGTAATAGAATTTCTGCAAATACAGCAGTTATTTTCACATGAACTAATCCATATTTTTCTTCCATCTCTCTTCTTTCCAACCACAAGGCTGCAATAATACAGGAAAGATCATGAAAACCCACGAGATTTTACACTTAGTAGTGTGAAAACTAGCTTACTAAAACATAGACTTATTTTAATGGTGCATGAAAAAAAGAGCCAATTTAAAATGGCTAATGGAGAGCTAAAACATTGAGCAGCCCAAATTCTATGGTGGCTTTTTTGTCCTCTTCCTTGAGTGTATTTGCATATAATTCAGAAGCTTGCATACTTTACCTTATCAATTAGTTCACTATAACCAGGGTTGCCTTCTTTTCCACAGTTAAATGCCACTCCTAGATGAAACATTGAAAAGTTTGGCCCACTTGTACTGAGCCTGGCTAGGGTACAGTTAATTTTCTTCGTAGCAGCTGATATAGTGCTGTGGTTTAGATTTTTGACCCAAACGCTGGTAACACACTGATGGTCTAGCTCTTGCTGAGCAGTGTTTACACGGCATAAAGACCTTCTCATTTTCTTGATCACTCAAGCGAAGAGATTATGGTGGTACACAACAGGTTGGGAGGGGACAAAAGTGAACAGATGACCTGAACTGAGCAAAGATATTCCAAACCATATAACATCATGCTTGGCAATTAAAAGGAAAAGCAAGGGGTGTAAGGGGAGTAGCCATGGAAGGTGGTAAGAGTTGCCTTGCATCACTTGTTTTGCTCTCTTCTCTTCTCTTCTCTTCTCTCTTCTTCCACTTATCCTTCACTTATTACACATTTTTTTTTACCTTGACTGCTTTTATTCTACCTTTCCTCTTCCCCTATCCCACTGGGGAAGGAAGTGAGCAAGCAGCTGTGTGATGCTTAGCTGTCGACAAAGGTTAACCTACTACACCATTAGAGTGCAATATATCAATGCTGCAAAAGTGCTGAGGAGGAGAAATTCCTCCATGATTCTACAGCTAGAAGTCATTTTGAATTATTATGATGTCAGAATTGTCCATATAGAACAATAGTAAGGAACAAAAGGATTTAGAAATGTTTATCCACTGCTACAAATGTCAGTAGAAAAGCACTCAGTAAGCACAGCAGCCTGACCTTTGGTTCCAGTCTTGTACTTTTAATGGAAAGTACAAATTTCCACTACCTAGTAAAGTTTACTAGTATCAAAAAGGTACAAGGATCTGACTGCCTGGTAACTCTTTTCCAACAAATAATGACATATTATTATTCCATTTCTTTGCTGTCTAGGAAAGAGCAAAGACAATGGTTTCACTGGGCACTATATCCCAAAGTGTCACTAAAAAGACACAGGAATTGAGCTGTAAATCAGGTTTTACTCTGTTAAAATAGAATACTCCATTCACTCTGTACCTACCTTTTTGAGTATGAAGAATTTTTTATCATATTTTTTAACATCCTTAATTGTATTTTAATGAATATGTGTAGTTCATTTAGGACTTCCTAAAGGATACGCAATTTATTTGTCTCAGAAATTTTGGAGTTCTCTTTCAAGACACTGAGCCCTGAATGCTTTGTCAGGTCAAACCTGAATATTTGGAGCAGAGAAAATTAAATTGGAAAGGGATCTTGGGAAGCCATGAAGGCCTCAGTTGGTGAATTCAGCCCTCCTCTTGGTGTAAAATCAACCAGATGTATATTAACGTTAACTTAAGACTGACCAGTTTGAGCTTTTTAAAAAATAGTTGCTCAAAGAGACACAGAATGCCTCTTGATTTCTCAGTCTTTTCCTTTTATTCTATCTCTATTACAGTTCATTACCTATAAATACACTATTGGTTTAGAAATTACGTAGAATATATAACTACTCGAGGGCAAAAGAAAATGTAAACAAACTATCTAATACTCAAGGGAGAAAATCTCTCTCTTCAGGTAAATAACTAATCAAAACCAAGATTGTTTTTGCTGGCATAGCACTCTAAGAATTTGGCAGCACTGTGTTTGCATATGCTCTGTATAAATGGATACAGAATATTATTTCCTCGGTCAGCTATCTCAGATATAACATGGGTAGGAGAGTACTGATGGACATAACTATAAGATGGACAGTTATTAAGGCAGCACAGCAAGTCATTTTGGCTGGATCCACTTTCCTCATACTAATCCCATTTGTGCAGTGGGTGGAGGAAAATCTAGACCTAGTTTACTGTTCTTCTTTGATCAATTTTTCTTCCTATACCTGTCTACAAACTGTACAAAGTTACTAGTGGCATAGAAATATTTTATTCAGTGAATAATTGCCAGACAAGTCAAAGCCAATATTCTACAGAAATTTGACCATAAACAAAGAAACTGAGAATGAAAGTTACTGGAGATATGATCATAACAGGGGGGAGTAAAACACAGTGAAGTACTTATACCTGTTACAAACTGACCCTTCAGAAAGGGAGGACACACACGGAAAAAACAGACTCAATATTTCACAGAAACAACCCACTCTGTTTTTAACTTACAAGCCTGATTCCTGCATGACATGAAAAGAAAAAGGATGTGGATTGGTCGATGAAAAAATACAAATTCAGAAGAATCTGACAAATGCAACAGTAAATCCTGATATAGTGTCAAATGAGAACACAAAAGTGGCTATGCAGAATCAAACCAAAGACTCATTTAGAAAAATGTCCTGTCTCCAATAGCAGCTGTAAGAGGTGCCTGGATGCAGAACCATGGTCTTACGTGGTGGCAAACGGCCTTCTAGTATTAGTTCACTCATTTTTCTTTACTAATGCATAATATTTTACTTGGTTTTGATCACTAATGAACACTGAGCTCATGTTTGCATGGAAGTTTCATAACCTTAAAATCTCAATCCTATTCATATATGTAGGTGGGATTTACTTTTTCCTCATATATGTCACATTATATTTACTACCACCGAATTTAATTCCTTAATTTACTGCCTGTTTATTAATTCTGGTAAGATCTTTCTGCCATTCCTCAGTGCTGGATCTTTTCTACACTGAAATATTTTGTCATCAACAAACTTTCTCACTCAGCTTTCCTAGGTCATTTACAAATATATTGAACATTAGAGGTCCTGGCACAGAGCCCTGCAGAATTTGTATGGTGACCTTTCATTACTGACCATAGAAAAAGAAGGATCTGAAGTTTTCAACAATATTTTGTAAAGTAATCTCTTGGATCATTCACTTAAGCATAAAAAAATAGAATGTTTTGTCACACAAAAGTGAGAGGGAAGGTAATTTTTTTTCTATTTTTTAATTAGGAAATTGAACTTCAGATACACTTAGTGCAATTTTTGTGTAGCTCTACATTAGGATTCATTAAAATCAGCTTAATACTATCAACTGTTTTCAGCTCAGATTCAAATTCTGTATTTTTCTTGTTTTAATCTATGAGCTATTGTGCTTGTTCTAAAAGAAAATGTGGCTACTTGAGCGTTTTTCATCATTCACACAAAAGAGGTTATGCAAGACCAGAAGCTGATATAAATTCAGCTGACAACAGCTGATATAAATTCAGTGAAATTTAACATCATTGAAATTAGAGTGCCTAGAGTGCCTATATCAGTCAATATCTGTTTGAGATCTGACTAAGATTCAAAGACTAATTAGAAAATGTGTACCCACAGAAAGATGAGGGCACTTATAAAATGGTAGAGACACTCCTTTGTTTAGAGACATTATAATTCCTAACAGTTATTGATCATAAAATATTAAGATATTGCAGTAGGCTGCTCTGGAAAAGAAAAATACCTAGCAAAAGTTACAGTTTTACAGTGCTCTTCTCCACAGTGTAAGTTACCTAATATAAATAAGTCTGAAAACTAGCAAGTCTCAAATAATTTTCAGGAAATGCGAGGGTGATAAAGCACCTTCAGTTGTTGATTTCCAATGAGAATACTTAGGAATTGTCATGTCAAACTTTGCTTTAGAGTTACATTTCCTCTCGCTTGCATTCACATTGACAGTGGGCTAAACTGCGACACTGCCTGTGAATGGTAGCAGACTGATGAAAGACAGTGGTGGCCTGCCACCACACTTTAGGCAAGAGTTAGAACATGTTCTGTGCCAGTCTAGTCTATGATCTAGGGCAGGAATCATCTCACTGATCACCTTGTTCACCTGGAAATAAGGTCTTAGGTCTAAACTATTAATCTAATTTTATTCCATAACCAATATAGAGAGAAAACCAGAATGAACTACATCCTCTATCTCTATGAGGTATTGATGAACCTTCAAGGATTGAATAAATGCCCTTCAGCTAGATGCCTAAGAGTAAGCAAGAAAAATCTGATGTATAGTGCATAGTTTATCCTGGAAAGAACACTATGGAGAGAACACAAAGGCTGCAGGCTGGAAGCAGGACAATGATTCCTCTATTTAAACATTTTCTGAAATGTTCTAGTCATGTTCAGGTCTATAAACCTGTAAGCATGCTCAGGCCAGTGCCATGTTACTCATACAGCAAGGTGTGCAGCCTTGCTAGTATTGCTCCATCTTTCACATACAGGAAATTTCCCATCTGGATGTTTCCTTTCAGAAACAGTGTAGCTTTGTACCATTCTGTTATCCTTGGGGTTTGATTTAATCATACAAATAATTTTCACAGGTATTTAGAATGTGAAAAACTAGTCTTCTTGAGCCTGTTTTGTTCCCTAGTGACTACAAAACACGTTTAGTAAGAGGCATTTAAAAAGTGTTTAGTCTTCTAAAGACAGACTTGCACTTGAAATCAATCAGACTTAGATTGTAATTGTGGAGGCATTTCTTTGGGTAGCAGTGTCCTAACTGATATTTTTCTCTTTCTCCCTTTTTTTCCCCTGCTTCACTCTGCAAGTGCTGCCCTCTCACCTGTGGCAGTACAGCTCTTCATAAGAACCCATACCTTTCTTTATCCTTTCACAGACATCCAGAGTGGAAACTGGACTCCAAATTAAACACCCAGGCTCCTCTAAGTGCCTGGAGGAGACTGGGAACATTGTCTATTTAATCTAAGAGCTTGAGAACATTAGCAAGTCAAAACAAAAGCCCACCTAGTCCTGTACCATGTATCCAGCAATGGCTAAAAGTTGGGCTTTTTCAAGGAATACAAAATCAGAGCGAGAATATACTACTTCTAGAGAAAATCTTTCCCATCTTCAAACTTTTGCAGATCAAGAACTTCTTAAGCTGGATATGTGGCTATGAACTTAATAACTTTCAACAAATACCACAAGAACATGCCTGTTACTCTCTCAAACTTCCAGCATCTGAAAATTCCAGCATCTGAAGCATCCTGCAAACAGTAGTTCCACCTCTTAACTTCAGACTGAGGAACTTTCTGTTTATTTTGAACAAGTCAACTCCTAGCTTAATTTGGTGCCACCTAAATTCTTGCCCAGCAAGCCACAACAAAATCTAGCAAAGCAGCAGGATTTGTCCTGTGAGGTTCAAGCAAAGATGGGTGCCTGGATGCTCAGGCGAGGAAAAGCTGTCACAGTTTATGGTTGACAGTAGAAGAGCTTCCAGGTCAAAAAAAAAAAAGGTGTTGTCTAAGTTACAGGTACTCCCAGAACTAGGCAGCTCCAAAGGTGGTAGTTAAGAGGTAGCATAAAACTGTGGGTTTGGAATATATAAGAAATGTATGGACCCTCTCAACTCAATTTATGGGCCAAATCCTGACCAACACTAAAGTCAAGTGTAAAAATTCTAAAGGAGCAGAAGGATGAACATAGTGTGGTATTGTGTAGCTTTATTTCATTTTCCTGCCCAGTTAGGGCAGAATAGAAGGTGTTTGGTTCGTAAAATATAATTTCAATTTAGAAAACATTACACTAGGCCATATAATAGTCTGGAACTGAAAGACCAAAGAAGTTACAATACGCTGTGGAAATCTTCACATTACAATTTTACAGCTTTCTGCTTTTTCCCTTAGAAGTACAGGAATTCAGCCCACATACTTCTAATGGTGGAGATACAAGTGAATTTACAAAGATTTGGAAAAGGATTGAAATATAACTGTATGAAATATCCTATTAACTCTTGCCCTACGTTTTACATTTTTAGAAAGAATTTAAACTAAACTCTTGAAGCCTGCTGCCTATTTTGTCATTAAAGATTTTTTACTTTAGTGGATTATGACTTTTAAAAATTCACCCCATCTCTGTTCAGCAGGGGATTAGACTTCCATGGAATAAATTAAAGTGGGTTAAAAATGTCTAACAGAGTTCTAAGACCCTTGCATTATGTCAGTATCATAAGAGTGCTGCTAACTTTGAAATGAAAATCGAGCTAGGTAAACAAACTTTGTCAAGGTTTTATTGTTCTTGTTCCACATTGTTATAAGCCTTCTTTTATTAACATTGGCTTGCCATTTTCTGCATACATGTAGAAAGTAATATTAAATAAAATTAGATTTTATATGAAAGGCCACAGAGCAACATTTTAATCAAAATTTGCACTGTAGTTTGCTTTATATGTAACCCACTGAAGAAAATGTCCATTTTCATACAGGTACACATAGCTTGTGAAGATGGTGAAAAAGACTGTAATGTGTGATAACCTGGTACTATATAATGGACAAAGACACTGAGTACTATTAACAATAATTATCTATTAGTATCACTCATTTTCTACACACAATTTCCAGTCATCCATTGTTGATGTATAAGTTTATTAAAATTAAAATACTCCCACATATTACCCAAATATGTTGTTGCTTATGTGCCTGATATCATATTTTTCCAAGGAAATGTGTTAGAATGTCAATACAGCTGAGTCCCTTCCCACAAAGATTCATGGGTGCATTCTAGAAATCTGAATTTGAACAAAGATGTCTTTGGATCCCACCAATGTAGGCAGCTTGTACATTTCCACGCAAAGAAACTGTGTATCTGTACAAGACACTTGTGAAATATAAAAAAGAGCTTGCACAAGTATAAGGTTTTCTTCTCTTTGCATTTCAACCAGAAGCAGCAATATATTGTCTTTCTAACTATGTTTAATAGGCATTGATCATTCTTTCATTCAGTCAATGGGTATCAAAATCCATTAACATCCACCTCTGAGGAAAGAGGTGTGTTTGTTTAATATTGTTCTGGTAAGGAAGGGGAAGATTAAACAGCTATTCTATTGCAAGGGTACTCAATTAATTTTTACTGAGATTTTTCTTAGTGGTTTTGTCGAGGTCTGATAATTCTTACTGGGTTCTGCTCAGCAGGAAGCAGCACACGGGCACCAGGTCTGCTGGGCAACCCAAGAGCCACACATTATTTTCCGGACTATGACATATGCAAACATTTCACAATGCTCCCAAAATGCAGAGATGTCAAAGAAATACAGATTGTCCTACATGCTACATATTTACAAGATCCAGGCAAAACTTATTCATGATCCAAACCTGAACAGGACTCTACTGGCAGGGTACATCTGCTCAGTCAGGATGCAGGGAGACCAAGCAGCATCAGGAGAAGTACCACCCCCATTTGCTTACATATCTGGTCTGTCTGTGACTCTGGACACAGGTATCACAAGAGACTCGTTATGTCATTCAGTGGAATATAGTTACAGAGTACTAGAAGGGGGTACTATACATCAATTTCTCTACCTCTTGTACACCAGTAATATTCATTCAGTATGGTACTTCTTTGTAGTGATTATCCCTGAACTTGCACAGAACATTTTTTAGGTCTATGGTACCATTCTGAGGTGATCCAAAGAGACATTGTGAGGGAATCTAGCATGACCAAAAAAAAAGCCATTTTATTTTCTTTCTACAATGGTATCACATATAATTAAAAGTGAA
Organism: Ceryle rudis; assembly: GCA_033439905.1. Taxonomy (NCBI): domain Eukaryota; kingdom Metazoa; phylum Chordata; class Aves; order Coraciiformes; family Cerylidae; genus Ceryle; species Ceryle rudis. The sequence continues at coordinate 14,674 of JAAGNO010017244.1, forward strand.
AATTAATAGCCAGTAGGATTAATCAAATTCCATATGCAAATATCTGGCTCATGAGGATCATGGTCCAATTGCTAGTACTAACGCTAAGGTCATTAATTTAAATTGAGTTAAGAGTTCTTTGGTCATTGACACATAAGTTGAAGGAGGTTATTTATTGCTAAGTTTTTCACATTGAAATCAAAATCTTAGGAAGAAAAGATGTGAACATTGATTCATTACATCGATTTATAGGATAATGAGCAGTGCTGTGAGCTTGTCTGTGGAGGACCATGAGTCATATCCTGAAACATACAGTAGTTCTGATACATTGCTTTAAATTCATATTGAGATGTACTGAAGCAAACTGAATACAAGATAGTTCAAGGTCTAGTAAACTGACATATTTGGGATTATTTTACGCTTGTTGACTTCTGCTGAGCACCTTCAAATTACAGAAAAACTTCTTTTTTTAAACAAAACTTGAGCATCACTTTCATAAACCCTTTAGAGACTTTTCCAGTCTTCAGAAAAGGTCCAAAAATCCCCAATTAGCAAGAAATATTAATTCAACTTATAAACAGAAATAATGGAGCCCTAGAGCACTGGTTATACCAGTGCAGATACAGTGCATTTTCAGTTTACCATTTCTTCAGCTCATCAGGCTTGACGAGGCTCTGAGCAACCTGATCTAGTTGAGGACATCCCTACTCTCTGCAGGGGAGTTGAACTAGAAGACCTTTGGAGATCCCTTCCAACCCAGGGCATTCTATGATTCAGAACTAGCTCCAGTGTCTTGATCCATAACAGCATTTCTAGGCTGGGTCACTAGAAGACCTGTAGTCTTTAAAGGCAAGTTATAATGTAGTATTGTAGACCTATCAACTTTCTCCAAATGCTGATTGCTGAAATATTTTAAGTTACATAGTAACGGAATGACTGCAGAGTAATAAAGTAGTGACAGCATTATATGACTTTTCCTACATAAAGAATAAAAATGTAAAGTTTATTATTCTGACCTTGTATCACAAGGACTTCTCAAGTATGTAAAAAAAGTCAATTGGTCTATCAAAATGGACTTAGACTAAAGGTAAACCTGCAAAGTGTGGTTTCCAGAAGATTTTTGAAATTTAAATAAAGCACTGGAGTCTGAAAAATTAGTCTGGAATCCTTACAAGTTTGGGCTTCATTATTTACTCACTAACATGTTTTCATATTCTTAAAGTATAATAAATTCAGGGTTCAGGGAGAAACAGGCATTACTGGTCCCAAGTCTGCATGAGTTAGGAAATGCAGTGGTACTGAAAAGGGACAGAGAAACAGGAACTTCTCATACTAAGTTCCAGACAGCTTTCATCTTTCTTGACTGATACTTGAAGCCCATTCTGACTTGACCTCAGACTGTTCCAAGCATCACCACTTTGACTGCACTGAATTACTGTGGACAATTCTATCTGCAGTTCCATTCATATAGCCTCTTTCATGAACAGGATGTCAATGGAGTGATTTAGAGAGGAATTAAGTTCTTTGCCTTTCAGAGAATAAACATTTCTTCAAATAAAGGTCAAGATGACTGTATATTAATATATTCCCATGTCTGCCCCTAAAAGAAAATAAGTTTTTTCCACTGTCTCATCCTCTCTATCTGTGTGGTTGACCCAATAAAAAAAAAAAAATTACCCAAACAAAACAAATTTCCTTTGGAACCGGCCAAATCCTAAAACAAAAGAAAACCAAAAAAAAAAAAAAAAAAAAAAAAAAGCAATAAAATCATCATTCTAAGGGAATAGGTAACTTGTTTTTGTTATAATAAACTTGCTAAATAACATTCAATGAACTCATAAAGCATTTTATTTAAAAATAAATGATTAGCAGTTTCATTTTTCAGGCAGTAAATGATATTTTGCTTGTGTTTCTTTTAAATGCATTTGCAGAACAGACATCCTTTCAAAACCCACAGTTAGTGTTATATATTATTACTACTACTGCAATGCTCATGGACCACCCTGTCATCAGGGTGAGAGTGTACTAGAAACTAAAAATATATAGTCACTGCCCTAGAGAGCTTTCTTACTAAAACAGATTTGGCGAAGGCAAAGCTAAAAGAAGAAATATTGGTGATGTTCTAACTCAGCTGCAGAGATAAGAGTTAGTACAAATCTCTCAGCTTTTCTTTCCAATGACATATCCAGGATGTCCCAAAAAACATTGATTCCAATAACTGGTTGAGATATAAAATGCCACTAGCAGTTTTAAAAAGGATGCAGGCTCAAGGAATCAATGTCAACTCAGAAGGGAGTTGTGTTATTGAACTCACTATGGCCATGTCAGAAAGCCTGAAACCCACTCATAAAGCATCAAGAGGTCCCAGTTTTCTCCAGTAGCAGTAGCACCTGCCTTCAGTAGGGAGAAATGTTAGATTTAATCCTCTGATTAAAATAAGAGTGAAAGTAATCATACAAATATAATCTGTCTTCCAAAATGTGAATCACTCAATTCCCCCTTTATCTTTCAGATACCATTCAATAGCAGCTATGGCTAGTCTATAAACTACCTAGTGAATACAAGAATATTTTTCATTGTTTTAAATTTACTTAATAAAATTCTAATTATATATATTTTATAAACTCACTGGAAACCAGCAACAACTCACCTTATTCAAGTTACTAGTTTTATAGAGTGTTTTCTTAGTTTGCTGTACAGATATCTAAGACAAGAGGTAGTAGGGCAGCAAGGAAAGTCCAGTTGGTACATGTTACAAGATCCTTTAGGCATTTACCCACTTACTGGTTTTGGGGTTTGGTTGGTTTTTGGGTTTTTTGTGGGTTTTTTTGGTTTTTTTTTTTTTGGTGCATTCATCTTACAGATTTAGTTGTTAAAATTTTCATCTAGTGAGATACAGTAATATCCTGGATGAATTAATAGTAATATGAAGTAATAGTAATATCAGAGCAGTTTTTCCATGGAGAACATTATATACATAAATATATTGGTCTAAAAGACATCATGTTTATGAGAAGGACTTGTAATCTTTATCATTCACCAGCTACAGGATAGTATGAGAACATCAAGCTTTGGAATTTACAGTTTTGTGATATCATGGTAGTTGCTAAACAATTGCCTGAAGCAATTGCCTAACAATTGCCTGAAGCCTAAGCCCCATCCCAAAACCTCATTCTAAATCCTCATTCTAAGCCCCTAACATTCCACCTCTCACATAACCCTAACTCTAACACAAGAAGTAGAAGGGCAGGGCTTGTATGTGTAATGCACATAATTTAGATACAATATATTTTCTTTAAAACTACTCGCACATTTTCAGGTATGATCATGTACTTTGAGTAATGCAGGATCAGATCCTATGCCAGCTTCATTGACTACCATTTAACCAACTGTTCAGTAGATCCATGTCAGATTAATCCAGATTAATCCACATATTTAAAATTATCAAAAAACTGTCAGTTTTAAATTGCAGGATCTTCTGCATTCAGAGCACTTAAAATAATCTTCAGTTATATTTCTGATCCAAAATATGATATGATATCACTCAGAATAATGAAAGATTTCCAAATATATCAACAAAACACAAAATGCTCAGGCAGAGAGAGTGCAATTTTCCAGCTTGTCCTTCAGTCTGAAAATGGCAGTACTTTTTTTATGGGTAATGGCAGTGAGGGCTGCATGGCAGTCTCTGTGCCTGTTCAATTACTGTCCATTCTAATCAGATTGCTAGCAAGGGATCATTAGGAGTTTGGTGTTTATGATGTAAAATATCTACTAGGAATTGGATTTTGATCATCTCTTCATTTTACATCTGTTTGCCACTAACCAATGGAACAATAGAGTGTTAATCACTCTTGACCTTTCCTGGATTTGAACTTGTAACTTAATTGCTAATCCCTATTGAGGGACTCTGAAGTACACTATAGAGCCCCTGAGGCATGCTGCTTGACCCCCTCTGTTCAACAGTGTTTTTAACCACCAACATAATCAAGAATATGCTCAGAATTGACAATGTTAATTACAGCTTTGACCATAGTTGCCAGACGAAGTATAGCTGAAACTGTCTAACTAGAACCATTAAAAATATCTGCCAAGCTCTAGGTGATTCCACATGAATCAAAAAGTATCTCCAGCCAAGATCTTGCAGACTCACTCTATTGCACTGTCAGTTTGCTCCTAAGAAATGCCCAACTCCTGGCAATTAGAATTCTTAAGGGACTGGGTGAAAATCTGTTAGTTTTGGCTTGTTTTAAAGTCTTCCCCCAGATAGTAATATAATTCCAAACCAGCTGAGATTCACTTTGTGTTGAATTTTGTTGTAAAAAAGAATCATACAGCAAAGAGATGAACAAAAGGTTTTCTCCTCCTCAAATTTCAAGCTATAGCACGAAGAACATTTTCTTTGAGGTTTGGTTTTTTTTGTGGTGGGTTTGTTTTTTTTTTTTTTCTGAATATGATTAGCTTATTCTAAGTTCCTAATCTCCATATCTAATCTTTTTCTTTGGTTATTTTCAAATTTACATTCAATTATATTTCAGGCTATCATTTAGTAACTGAGAGAAGAAACACAGAGACAATATAGTCTACCATGCAATCAGGTCTTATTGCAAAGCTTAAAACTGGAAGAAGATGGGGTTCTACCTGCATATTGTGTGCCAGATTAAAACAGCATTCAATTTATATTCATTTTCCTGTAAATGCCAGTGCCTAGTACTGTTGCAGTTTGTCACATAGGTTCATGCTTGTTACACATTTATGTCAATATATATATATTGCTTTTTTTACAAGATTTAAGGTTGTACTTGTAACTAACTTTAGAACCACATTTCTGCTTTAAACCTGCTTGTTGAAGACTTTTCTGTATGTTTACTTTTCTGTAATGTTTAAAGCACACCATCACTGCAAACTGGACTGCAGAGCCTACTGTCCGGACACTATACTGATTAATATCTCAGACAGAAATACTAGGAAGGTCCCTCAAAACAGACAAAATGTGTGGACATGATGCTGCACAGAAGCTAATTATTCCCACCTTTTAGCAGAACTTACTAACTTGGGCATTGTGTTGAGCCGATGCAGCTCTGTGCTTTCTGGTTTGGGAGATAGCTTGCACAGTTCTAGCTCACAGGTCTGCACTGTATTTGTTGCACATTATTGGCAGAGCCCTAATTTTCTTCATTTTTGTCCATTGGAAAATGTAAATCTTCCAAAATAAATACAAATTACAGTAGTTTTGTGTGTCTACAGGAATGAGTCATGTCCTGTGTGAACTGAGTTCAGACTTCATGAACTCAGTTGCATGATGACATTGGCAGGTGCTAGGTAGTTCACACAGAGGGACATGTGAAAGGAGCCTCACAGTTTGATGGGTTGCTAGCCACTCAGGTTGCTCCTCAAGGGACAAAAAGAGAGCACTGTTTTTCTATTAGACAAATAAAAACAATTTATAGCACAAGCACACTGTGCTTTAGTGGAGTTAATCCAGAACTACACTGGCATGATGGAAATTCTAATCTGCTCCACATGGTTACTGAACAGACCAGACAATATCAACTTACTGCAATGACTAAATAATGTTTGTCAGGACCAATAATGTTTTTCCTTTTCTGCTGTCTTTGTCCTACTGGGGGATGCCTACCCAGGTAACAGAAATAATTTTTCAATTAATATTTTTGTCAATTTAAGACAAGAAAGGAAAAAACTCTCTCACAAGTCTTGACCCAAGATCTCAGCAAGAAATACACAAGTTCCTACAGAAAGCTGACTGAGAAAATGTATTTTGTGTTTTGTTGGAAATATTTCCTTGACTAGGAATCTTTAAACTTTCATATAACAGATCACACGCTGATCTTTCTTAAGCACTTCAAAGAACCGATAAAACACAGCAAGAGCCATGAAAAGACTCAGGACTTTTGAACCATTCCCAGCCCTCTTTCTGTTGCTGCAGCACTTCCAGAAGAGGCAGCTTGCCAGCTTCCACAAACAAATCCCCTGCACAAGGGGACTGAGGTATTGGATGGACTCAGTCAACAGGAATGGCCAGTATGCCAGGCCACCTGTTCTACGGGGGATCGAGCCATGGAGAGGGGTTGAATTCAATTTCCTTAGCAATTCTCTTTATATAGCTTCCCAGCATTTATAAAATCTCTGCCACCTGGAGAAAGTGTCTTTGTGTCTACCAGAGAGGGAGAACAACGGAGCAGAATGTGTGTTTCCCCATCCCCATGCCATATTGATACTAACACTGGAAACCCCTAAGTAACTGCTGCAAATCTTACAATGAAAATACACAGTTTTCCTGGGAAGAAGATGAACAAAATTCTGACAGATCAAATAAAAATAAAAATTTCCTCATTAATTTCTGTGAAAATTAATTAAAACTTCAGGGGACTGAAATAGTTAAGCAGCCACAGTTAACCAGGGGGAAGTTCTATCTATTGCTGTCTCCTATTGTTTACAACACTAAGGCTCAGATGTTTGTAGGAACTTAAAGCCATTCACCAGCAAACCCTCTTCATCTTAATTGTTAATATAGTCATAATAAAACGATCTCAACAACATATCAACAGGATATTATGCTAGAGACAAATACATATGAATCCCTTTTTTTTTTCCTTTACTTTGCAACATAGAAAACAATAAATATTTCTTTCCATATTTGGGGGAAATATTCAAATGATTCATTGCTAGTATTAAGCATTTATAAAATGTAACAATGAGAAATATTTATTGACACGAATTTTGTTATACTCTGGGAACACAATATAAAAGTAATATCCTGTTCAAATAGAGCACTTTCCTTAAAAATGTTGAAGAACTTCAAAATAGAATCAAGTCTGTCTACTACATAAGTATTATAATCATTAAAAACTATAAAGGGCAAACCCAAAGTTACTGAAAGTTATACATCTTCCTCAAGGGAACCCAAAATTGCTCTGAATTCGCCATTTTGACTGCAAAATTGTATCACCAAATATTAGTCCAAGAAGAATCAAGGACAGTTACATTGCATTTTTGGTGAGGGTATTAATGCAAATGTGGTCCTAGCAGAAGAAAAACCCAGGCAAAAGAATCTGTTTAAGTGGAATCAATTTTAAGCTAATAAATATCTGCTTTAATCAGAAATTCAGGAAATAATTATGAGACTAAAAATAGAAAGTACAAATAACTAGTAGCACATTTTGAAAGGAAATGTGTACATTGAAATCCAAATGATGCATATTTTTTTCCCCAATAAACTACCTGAATTAGGCATAATGAATAATGAGACAAGACAGACAAGACTACAAAGCCTCCCAGTGCTGCTCCATCACTGGCAAAGTAGCAGAGAGAAATGAAGGTTTATAGTTGGTATGGACCCGTGTGACACTTTGTGGAGAACCAAGCTTTTTATTCAGAAAAGGAACAGATGTTTTGGCAGATAGCATAGAAAGAATCCTGTCAAAGACTATAAACTAGGCTTGAAGGGAAAAATAAAAAGAGTGTGGAAAAAAATGTGAAGTATAAAACAAAAGAACCAAAATGACATGGATAAAATAGAAATGCAGAAAAAAAAGACACGGCCTTTGTTAAAATTGAAAAGAGAAAGTAAATGTGCTAAACTCCTTGTAACTTTGGAAGAAGTTTTAAGGAAAAAAAAAATGAAACTTATCTCTCTTCCACTGACACAGCTCATTGCAGCATGAGGCTGGGAGATTAACTTTATAACTGCAGACAGAAATCAAATAAAAAGAAGAGTCAATGCCCTTTTTAAGCATCAGTAGAGAAAGATCACAAGTACACAGCCAATATTAAAATGCAGCCAAGGCTATGGCCAAATTTTAAGTAGATTTGTACTGCAAGAAAAAAAAAAATAATAACCAACTGTGTAAAAGGGGATGGGCATACTACCAGCACTTGCCACTGCACCCAGAAGTTTTCCTCTTTCATTTGTTTGCAATAAATAAGCTCCTTCTGAAACAAACAAATGTGTTTAAGAAGACTTTAACCTTCAAACTCACCAAGCCAATTCTTGTAAAGAAGAGCTTCATCAAGAAATCTGAGCCTATTTCATGCTGAAATCTGCTGCTGGACAACACCACTTTTAAATATCCTCTTTGACCTGAAGGAACAGCCTTTTTTGAAAAATGTGAAGGAAGCTGGTATCAGGGTAAGAAAGCCAGCTAAGTAGGGCACAGTCCTGCCATCTGCTAAGAGCAAAGTACCAGCTGAAGATGCTATGGCACATCTTGGTACAAATACCGAAGTTGCAAAGAAACATAGCCATATGTGAGGTGAACTCCCAACTATGTATCTGCTCTGATGACACTGATACTTAAACAAAGGACTCAGATACTGTATATGTCAGTTGCTCCACAGTAAGAGCTCACACACTTGTCCTTAGCATGAAGTAAAATCAAGCAGGTCAATACTACAGGTCAATAAACAACAAAAGGTTATCACATGAAAAAAGAAAAAGTGTAGTTTTTTTATTAGAGAATACTCAAGATCCCACCTTAACTTTTACTGCAATAAACTTCCTACGTCCCAAAATAACACTAGCTAGCCAGCAGTGATGCAGCTTAACACACAATTGCTGAAGATATATTATAATAAAAGACTGAATTTACTGTTTAAATGATGTCCTGAGTAGCTGTTACTATGAGGAGAGATCCTTACTGTAAGACTGACTAGAGAAATAATTAGAAATGTAATATTACAATGAATGTGGTACACACTGTTGTCTTTTGGATGGTAACTCCTATATTATTAAGTCATTGAAGATGTGCCATTTCGTGCATAGCAAGAAATAGAATATGTCTGTAAAAACAAGAAACCACGAGAAAATTGAGAGTCAGAGGAACGTACAAGAAAGAGCAGCAAGGAACTGAATACAAAGTCCCAGTAAAGCTGACAAGAAGAAATAAGAAGAAAATTGACCATATAAACTCTTTTTTTTTTGCATTCCATATATATTTCCATCAGTGGGTTCCATTTAAAAAGTTATCAGTTTTCATTTAAAACCAGATTTTCCTGTCTGATGGACATGAAAGCTTAAATTCGCATCTGCAAATTAACTGTGTTCTTTCTGCTTCATACATCAACTATTATGTGCAACATTATTTCTGGAATTGTATCTTAGCTTACAATTTGATGATTATGGTACATCGGGGAGAAGAAAATGCACCTTGCTCTGCCACAGCTAGATTTTTATTGACTCCACAGTACTGAACGGGGAAATTTCTTTTTGTCAGCAAACTAAGCAGATTTGACTTGGAAGATTTAAAGAGTGCAGATCTGGCATCAGAGATCAGTTGCTGTTTGCAGTAACAATGGGATGGGAAAAAGTATCTGCTTAGTCTAGGAAGATACTGCAACTATTTAGTAGCAGTATGTTTCCTCCAGAAATATGAAAGGATGGCAGGGTAGCAGACTTTTACCAGCTTTTTCTCTGGTAAAAATGTGCTTCTTCATAAATGGAGGAATTTCTGCCCTGTCACCAGCAGCCTACCATAGCATTTCCAGCCTGTTATTCATCAGTAAGAGATAATACAAAGTAATCTCTCCAATGGCTTCCACTGACTCTGTACATTTCAGGTTTTGTGATATATGATCAGTCCTCCCTGAGAAAGTCTATAGTCTCCCAGTTTAGTCCTTCAAATTCCAGAACCATGAATCAGAAAATGAAGCAAGACCTTTCAGCTTGTTTTCTCTCTGAGGCATCTAGCAAGGTCTTTCGTCCTTCTTCCCCAGACACCTCAAAATCTTCTTTGGCTCTGAAAACTGAGCAACAAATTCTTCATTTAGGAACTCTGACTAAATCTCCCTTGTTCTGTAAAATGAAAACAACTGAAGTAATTTCTTACTGAATGGAACAGCCACAAGTCCAAAATGTCAGAGGACAGATGGATTGATCAAAAAGACAATGAAGTCTTTTCATTAACTTTGATAGACTTTGGTCTTAAGTCATTAATCAGCACTGTTAAGAACTGTGGGTCTGTACAGAGATTATGTACTAGAAAAATAGAGACAAAAAATAATTTTTTGGCCTTTCCTCCTAGACAAGAAATAGTCAGGGCATGTACTCACAGACATACCACAGCTGCTAGATTATAACAAACAGTTTTAATTTAAATAGAGCAGGTCGATAACAAATTAAGTATGGTAATAATGGCATTTCGTTTGTCACCAATTTTTTTGACTGATTGTTGTCCGAGTGGTGGCAAGCACATGTTTTTAGTTTCATTTTAGAAATAAATGCTATGGCTACAATAAACACAGATCCATATGTTTTCAGACAGTACTAGAAGATTTAAAATGACAAAGACAATGCACATTTTTTGCATCATACATTTCATGACTTTTTTTATAGTATGTCAAAATAATTTATATTCAATAGATGGATTTATGTATCCTTGATGTTGCTTGCTTTGTTTGCTGCTATTACACATTATATAGAAAAAATAGGTTTATGCCTACTTTTCTTTCATCTAGATCATCCTCCTGTTCAATGTTTATTTGCATGTGAGTATGGGGGATTAGTAATTTTTATGCTTTCTCTTGTTTCACTACGATTCTATTATTTTTTTCTCTACCTGGTAAGTACAAACCAGTTCACTGAATCATCTTCCTGAGCTACCCCAGACAAGTGTGAATTTTTTTGCTTATCTGTATTGTATTGACAAATTCTTCACAGCTGCAAATCAATACTTCTCATCATTTTACTCACCTATGCTTCTCCTTTGTGTTGCTCTAGTAAATGAAAATTATCATTATGCGCTGATCCTTTCAAAATGGCTGAAGTAATTTTCCTTAATTTTTGTTTACCATTACCTGGTAACTACAGGATTCTTTCATCTCCTGAAACTAATCATCTTCCCTTATCCAAATAAGCAGAACTTTTTAATAGTTCCTGCAGCTGACACTGACCAATATTTAACCTAACCTAAACTATACTGGCACCAATCCAATGGGTGCAGACCCTTCTTGGTACCACTGAACCCTCAGAACATATTGCAAGGAGTCACCAGCCCTGAAAAGGAAATCCCAGGGGCATATACATGCAAAGAGATGTTGACTCAGTGGAAAAGCTTTTAGAAGTCTTTCCTGTGTTTTAGATTATGCTGCAGAGAAAGTTTCTTAAAATCATCAGCACTTACATCCCTGTCTCACTCTACCTAGTTAACTTTTAATCTAATTGAGGTAGACCACTACTTAAAAATAATTAAATGTTTTCCTTTCCTGAGTTCTGCCTGTTACCAAATAATACCTTTCTGAAAGTGTTTAGCTGTCATTATGCCCAAGACTAGAATTGATGCTTAAATATCGGTAATTTCCTGTCTCCCTATTTCTAGTCACCACTTTTAGGTCCACCAACATCCTCTCTCTATTGTAATATGATATTCCCTATATCTGCTCAAGTTCTTGTGTTTCTCATCTCCAGGACAGACTCCATCTGCCCCTGGAGCTTTGGTACTCTTTAGACATTCTAATATGCTGATCATCTGTTCAGGTATGGTCTTGATTTCCCTTAGTATTTCTTCTTTCTCTTGTAGAAAATTTACATCCATTTCCAGCATCTGTCACCCACTCTCTCATGAATGTTAAGGAAAGTCATTAATTTAATGTCTTGAAGTTCTGTCCATAGATTATGCTAGTTTCTTACTCCTGCTACCTTTCTGGACTTCTCATGCAAAGAAATCCAAAATGCACAAAACAGCTCAGCATGTCTTCTCCCATGTTGACTCTTTCTGTAGGCTTAATCTTCCCACAGTGAAAATATATTTGCCTTTATCTTCTACAAAACCTAAAAAAGAAATCTATTGTGTGTACTATTTTTTTTTCCCAAATCTCCTATTAACTACCTGGTCTCAGCTATGGCATGTAGTAATTGCCTTGATCATCTGTATTAAACTCCTGATTTTTAGGTATCCTAACCTTTCTTACAAGCATTCTGATATAGCTGGTCTTGCAACAGAACTTCTAATGGTGAGGATTATTTAAAATTCAAAGTAACTAGCTAAAGCTGTTGAAAAAAAAAACAAAAAAAAACGGGGTAGCATACATACCTGTGCAACAAAAACGGGCAGCAGTGAGTTTCTGTCATTATGAACACTAACACTGTGTTTCTGTATGCAAGCGCATGCATTTGTATGCATGTGTAGAATCTTTTAACTTGTTACCCTAATACAGACAAAAGATTCTTCATTTTCCACATTACAAAAGAGAGACAGAATGCACACAACTTCCTTGCAACACCAGCCAGTGTTTTCCTTTTACCTACAAAAATTTGTCTCATATGCCTCTAGAAATTGAGATCACATCATCTCCTTTGTAAACAGGTCAATGTCCAATGTGATACACTTCAATCTAGATTTTGTAGATGTTCCTGCATAGTATCATTCATATTCACCCACAAAGTCAAAGGTCTTGTCCAGTCTGTCATAATCTACCTCAAATCTCCACCATCATAACATCTGTTCCTGTGGTGAAATCTGATCCCCTCACACAGAATCCAACAGAACAAAAGTGTCAGCTGCTTTGACCAATGTCTGTTTATAATTTTCTAAAGAATCAGGTATAAGCTATTTGCCTTCATCTTCAAATTCCTTCTCCTTTTTATCCTACCTATCATACCCAGTGAGCTCTGTTTTCAGTTAGATCAAATGTTGGCTTCCATTACCCATTTGTCAAATATTTTTAAACAAGCTCCTCTGTGATTTTTTCCCAAACATCTGCCACACAGCCTCATTATCTTCCTTCAAATCCCTCATTAAAACTCTCTTGCTGTGATGCCTAAAAAAAAAAAAAAAAAAAAAAACAAAGATGAAAAAATGTTTAAACTAATAATGCAGTGAGACACTTTCCCTCATACTGACCAACATTGCTTCATTTTTTCCTTGTGCTCCTTTAGCTGTCTAGATCCATGTGTTGTCTCTTATCTTAGATTTGAATTATAGCCTCCCCATGTGGTCCTGGTTTATGACTTAGAGCTTTTTGGACCTGATAATACAAATAATCAGAAGAAAAGGCTTTTCCTTCTTATTATACTTTGCTAGCTCCTGAAAACATGTTCACACTTCCCTTTTGTGTTAGTTTCTAGCAAGTAATTATAGAAAGCACTATAATATAATCTCAAAGTCCTCTCCCTTTTCAGAAGGGAACACACAAGTGAAGGACTAATTCATCCCCTATTCAGAAAAAAACATTTGAAAAGGAGAACTATTTGTAAGAGGGAAAACCTCATGTTTCAGCACATGTTTTTCCATAAAGGATAGAGAAGTTCAACTCCATTTTCCCTCCATCCTGTTCCTGTCCCTTAGGACAGAACAGATAGGATTCTCCTCAGAGAAAGGATGAGGTCTTTCCTGTAGATTAGAGAATTCCTTTCTTCCTTCCCTGTCACTGCTTGTTGGGGGCAGTCCAAGTCCTGCTACTTCTGAAGGCACACACTCCAGCTCTGGCACTTCCCATGGAAAGGGAAGTGTTTTCATTATGGAAGAGAAAGAATTTATTGTTTTTTCCCACTGATGATGGAGAACAGAATGAAAAGCAAATGTTTTTCTCATGACACATTTCACAGCCTCTCAGCTCAGTATTATTTGCATGCTCTGGTCTTAAAGTTATTTGTAAACTTCCATAATGCACACGTTCAAAGCAGCTCAGCACCTGCACTAAAAGAAGCCTTCCTATGAATGAACATCCTCTGCCTGGATCTCAGAGTGACAGTGAGGGCTGATGTTCCCAGTTTGGCTTTTAAGTTCTTTACATTTATAGTATGTCCTTAGCCATTGCCTTTTTCCTTTTACACTTTGTCTCTTTCTCTCCTTTTTAACAGATTAATTTAGCACTCATGCACTGCTCAAGAAACACCCCCTGTTCACATGGAGGCTAGTTACATCATTGCTGACACATTATCACTGTGGATACTACACAGAGATGTAGAAATTACTTTAGACAGAAGTACAATTATTAATGTGTTCAGCTGATAATTGTCTATCACCTGGAGAACTTTATCACCTTTCTAAAATGAGATACAGGCCTGTGAGAAAAATATATAAGTTTATACATCCATCAAATTACCCACAGGCATGTAGTAAGCAGTCAGTTTTGACATCTGTATGTTCTATATAGACAAAAACCCACAAAGTCATGGACTTTGTATTGCTCAAATGAGACAGGAATTCAGGAAAACTTGATACTAAATTTCTCCTCTGTGTTTCCATTTTGTAAACAAAGAACATTAATAATGCAAGCTGACAAATTGTATCAGTTATGTTCATGAAAATCTAAACTCTGTGTCCTATCCTTTTAATCAATCTGAGTTATGGAGAAATGGTTTAATTATGAGAATGAAAATAATGAGAATGTAAGCAATCATAAAGATTTAGCCGTTCATTAATCCCATAGCATATCCATTGGAGGTAAGCCTGGAACTACAGATCAAGCACTAGGCAGAGCTAGGGGCTATTCTAGCACAGAAGCTATTTGGAGACAACAAGGAGCAGGTGTAATCCTCACCTCTTCAAGAAATATTTCAGAATTGCAACTGTGGAGTTCCTTTGTGATCCTAGGGGAGTGAGGCAGCCCCGTGCTGGTAGCATAATCTCACTCAACAAAGCCAGCAAATGCAAATGTACTGTCCCTGCTTTGATTTCATGTTGACAACACTGTGTCAAGCCTGATCAACCAGACTCCATTTAATTGTAAATTATTATCTCAGGAGAAATTAATCTCTTTACAACTTGCACATCAGAAACCTTTTGGAAATATAATAATGAATAATGCAGCCTATCAGGAAACTCTATTTCCTACAGTCAGCACTTGCTAGTGCCTTACTAGCAGCTGTGTAACTCTGATGAATACATGTTATAAAAGAATGGACTTTCACTCCATGAAATGTATAGAAAAAGGTTCATGTGTTTTAAACACAGCAGAAGATCAGCTTTGACAACTCACAGTGTCAGGGCTTTCTTTTCACACAAATATTGCCAGCAAACTTTTTGATCTAGTCCATGGGGTTTCAGAAAGCTACCCAAAACTAACACATTTTCTTGTGGGAGGGGAGGGAGGAGAAAAAGAAAGAAAGAAAAAAAAAACAAACCTACAGGAAAAAAAAAAATAACCAACCAAAAAACCATAATCTTCCAGAATTTCTCTTTAACTTTTTCAGATTTCCTTCAGTGGATTTTGATCACCTTCCTCACTTGCAATGTGTCTTATATCAATATCAATTTCAATCTCTCTCCAAATTCAAGCAGACGTCTTCATGTGAAATTGTGTTCTGATTTAGCAAGAAATGTCCTTGCAAGACAGCGTGAAGGGTAATTTAAATGAGCTGAAGAAATGTAAAGTAACAACAGGTTAAGATATTAGATCTTGGTTTAGATTATTTGTGTCAGAATACGAAAGCAAAAAAAAAAACCTAAAAAAACCCAAGCCACAACCAACAAACTTGATCAAAAAAGGAAAAGCAATGATATGGTCACGTAATAAATGAAGTTAAGAAGGAGAATCAATTACCTGATCTACAGTCTATGGACCCAATTTAAAGTTATGCACCATTTACAAAGATCTTTTGAATAATTCACTCAGGGAAAACCAGTTCAGAAAGTGCTGTCCAATAAAGCACAAAGCTTTACAGTTCATTTAAGCTATGTTTCTTTATGCACAAGTGGCCATATCTCCATTATGCATCCAAAGGTGCACAATCACAAAACAATGTGGACTATGACAGAAAGGAACATGACCTGTTCCAGTACACAAAATACATGCATTACCAGTGCTCATTTAGTTGAGGAAAAGTAAAATACGTATAAAATGTCAAACTGCTTGATGTAGCCTTAACTTAAAACAAATGCTCAATTCCTTTGAGGTTTTTTTTAGAGCTTTGCTGCAATAAAAATAGAGGATGAAAAGAAGAAAGAGATGTAACTACTTAGAGAAATTGCCTGAGACAAGATATTTACGTTAAATCTAAACATGTTAATTTGCAAGCTTTATAGCCCCGTATTGTTTACAAACATCTGACCTGCAAAGTAACATAAATCATCAACAATAATGGGTTTTGATCACTCAGATTTTGAAGGAAATAATATGTAGCAAACCTCCAGAAAATAGCAATAATCCAAACTGTCCCCCAAATCCAGTGGGGCAGTTTAATAAACTGGGCAAAAGCAACTGAAGAGATTTTCTGAAGCCCAAATGAAAATACGTTCATATTTTATGAACAAAGAATTGTCAGAATCTTACATCATACCCTGTACTAGAATGCCTAGAATGTCTAAGTAGAGAGGAGGCTGAAACAACTGAAAGACTCCACCACCATGGCATCTTGAGGAATTTTCAAGGAAAAGGAAAAGTCAAGGAAAAATGTAGTAATATTATCTTGTATATTTGGCAATGGCTTAAGCACTGACAGAACATTCTGTCCCAATCTGCTGTCTACATTTCAGGAGAAATGTTGATAAACTGTATTCAGTTCACAGAAGGACCTTGAGCATGCTTAGCAGATCAGATGATCTGTTCATAGCTAACTACTCCAAGAACTCCGTACTTTCACAGAAGATTAGAAATTATTTGATCTACAGCTTAAAAGAACATATATGGAAACAAAATTTTAATAACGGGGTCTTTGATCTACAGCAGAGCACAATTTCAAGGAGATATCCCAAAAAACTTCAGAAAAAAAAAATGCAGATAATAATATGAATAAAAGCCATCAGCTTTGGAAAAGACTAGGTATTAGAAATGTGGAACATCCGATCTTACATAGGCCAAAGGTTCCCCAAACTGTTATAGCACAACCAAAGCAGAATTATGCACATCACAGCCTTTTCAGAGATAAGATACAGAGAAATACAGAAGAATCTGCATTCACAATGGAAGAAAGACTACAAGACATGAAATGAGAGCAGTTAAACACATTAACAACAGAAATACCTTTGAAGCCATTAGTGGATAAACATGCAATTCAGATTAAAAGGAGTGACTTCATCAATACATCTACTTTTGCTGAAGAAAAATAAAGGTTATGAGATGATGAATGCTCTGAATATCTTCAACAGCTGTAGGATATCTTGCAATTTCAACAGTTTGAGTACAGGAAATGAAGAAGTGAAAAAAATGGAAAATAAGTGATTCATGATAGTGAAACTAGATTAATTTGAACAGACTTTGTAATGTGTCTTTATAGAGTACTGTGTTTTCTGCTATGAATACTCACAAACATCCATGAATAGCACAGATGGGGTTACTATCAGATAGCCTCATCTTGCCCTCAGTAAGTCAAGACAGAATTCTCTGTCTCTTGGCATCAAAAACATAGAGGGAGGCAACTGTAACTTATATAACTGACTTGTAAGAGAAATGTTAGAAAAAAATTGACATAGTAGAGAAAATACATAATATATCAGTACAAGTATAAGACACTGTCTTTAGATAATCCAAATTGTGCACAAAACATGTTAAGTATTAATTCAGAAAAATATTTGGAGTCTGTTATATTAAATTGCAGATGTGTTAATGTCAAAAGGAAAGACATCAAAAAAAAATAATGGGCAGTACAAAAGCACAGCTTCTAGAAATATACCCACACACTGAAGACTATAAAATATAGAATCATTTAGGTTGGAAAAGACCATCAACTCAGCACTGCCAAGTGCACCACTAAACCATGTCCCTCAGCACCACATCTTCACATCTTTTTAAATACCTCCAAGGATGGCGACTCAGACACTTCCCTGAGCAGCTTGTTCCAGGGCTTGACAACACTTCTGTTGAAGAAATTGTTCCTAATATCCAGTCTAAACATCCTCTGGAGCAACTTGAGGCCATTTCCTCTTGTCCTATTGCTTGTTACATGGGAGAACAGACCAACCCACACCTCGCTACAACCTCCTTTCAGGTAATTGTAGAGAGTGATAATATCTCCCCTCAGCCTCCTCTGCTACAGGCTAAATAGCCCCAGTTGCCTCAGATGCTTCTCATAAGACTTGTTCTCTAGACCCTTCACCAGCTTTGTTGCTCTTCTCCAGATGTGATCCAGCATCTCAAATCTTTCCTGTAGTGAGGGGCTCCAAACTAAACACAGTATTTAAGGTGTGGCCTCAGCAGTGCTGAGTACAGCAGGAAAATCACTAGTCCTGCTGCCCACACTGTTTCTAATATAAGCCAGGATGCTGTTGACCTTCCTGGCCACCTGGGCACACTGCTGGCTCATATTCAGCTGGACATCAAACAACACCCCCAGGTCCTTTTCCACCAGGCAGCTTTCCAACCACTCTGCCCCAAGCCTTTAGCATTGTATGTGCTTGCTGTGACCTAAGTGCGGGACACAGCACTTGGCCTTGTTGAAATCTGTACCTATAAGGGTTAGCTTAGTATTCAATGATATTAGTAATTTTGCTTCCCAAAATTTTCTTTTGAAGTTATTTCATACCTTTCCTTTGAGCATAAGGCCTGAAAGGTCAGAGAGGAAAGGACTATTTTGTGAGAAGTATTCCCACACTGGCAAGTGGATGTCTATATCCATTATTGATTTTCTGTAGTTCATTCAAGTGTAGATTTGTTGTTCAATTTTACCAGTTCCTCTCCCCAGTTTCCATAAGGGCATTTGGTGTGCTAGTTGAAATATATTATATTCTGGGAAATTAAAATACTAGATTCAGGGTTTTCAATGGTTCTTTTGGAGGAGATACTTACTGTGGTGTGGTGGTGAGCACTAGCAAATTGCACATTTGTTCCTCAGGCAAGAGTGAGCTTGTTCAGAAGATTATAGAGGATTTGCTTCTGATGATAGAGTTTAGGAAGGCTGAGACTGTGCAAGAATTTTACAAGGGTATCAATGCATGAAGGAAAGTATCAATAATGAGAAAGTCTGATAAAAGATAAAAGTTGAAATCATTTTCTTATTATAAGGAATGAAGCTATACAGAAATATGGTAGGAGTACTTAGACAAGCTCCATAAAGAGAATGAAAAGGCTAACAACAAATGGCCACTTTCCAGGCAGCTGAGCCAAATTTTGAAGAGATTCAAGAGGCAATCAGAACTCTTAGGAATAACAGACACCAGGTGTCAACAGTGTTGCTGCTAAAATGCTAAAAACAAGAAGCTGTAATCTTAGAGACCTCATCCAATAGTTTGTTTGATATGGGTGTCTGAAAATGCTAAAGAAAATGAAGAAAGCAGGCATATTTCTAATTTAAGAAAGGAAGACAAAATTTAGAGATAGACTACTTTCTCTACTTATTATGATTCATAAAATCATAGCTTTAAGAATTTTATATAGATTTTGCCTTTATAGGCAACAAACAAAAAAATGCAAGTGTTTCCAGGCATATATAACATTTCATAAATCCTATCTCTATGTATCAGACATTTTCAATCCTTCAGTGACAAAGAAAAGGTGTAGTATGATCAACATGCATACTTTAAATAGGTTTTTAAGAACTGCATTTTCCAACATGGTCTTTGTACTGCAGTGAAAGACCTGCATAATAAAATTCCCAGGGCGGTACAATTGTGTGTATGATTGAAAAGTAGACTATGACGTGAGAAATTCCTATGCAATTTGTGAGCAATATGGGATTATGAAAGACAAAACTATGTGTGGAAAAGGTCTGGTAGGAACCTATAGGAAGCTTATGAAGAATGTGGGGTAAAAAAAAAAAAAATGGTCTCAAGCACATTAAGGAGCAAAGCATACAGTCAGAATTCTGGGATGACATTCCAGTCACAAATCTCTTGAAAAACCATTCTGATATTGCTATTGCATAACCACATAAAATGCTGACCAAGGACGAGGCAGAAAAATATGGCAAGCGCTGCTAAGAATTTTTAATGTCAAGGTGATGAAAGAAGAGAAATGAGAATCTGAACTTGATTCATCACAGTGATATTCCAGTTTTATAACAGTTGGCCTTCATTGAAATTAATAGTTTCATGAGTATAATTTCAATAGTGAGTCAGGCTGAGTATATACTCAGTAGTGAGTTGTGTTTATTCATTGAGCCAGAGCTCCCTTTGTTATTGTTATTTATGGCCTGCCCTTGGAGTCATACCTTGTTTGAGGTATGTTTCTGAATTATTGTCAGACTTGACTTGATACTGTACTTCATTACATTAAAATTTTGCTGATGGCTTATTTTAATATTCATATGCATGATGCAACTGTACTTTCCCTTTATTCTGGTTTGATTTAATTAAAGTTACCTCCCTAATCATTTTTGCCTTCCCTTTTGCTTGCAACAACCATTGCATGCCCCTCTTCTTTATCTAGTAATTATTGCTCTAGGCACTTGTTAGATCCAGTTCCATTGAGTTCTTTTGTTACTAGTTTTGATTTGACAAGTCATATTGTTATTTCAAAATCAGCAGAAGACACACCTGATACTCATACTGGAGATTAGCATATCTTGTTACAGACTTTCTTATTCTTGTTCCTTTTTAGTAAACAGCTTCTTGTAGGAAGAAAGCTGCAAATTGGCATCTCTGAGCCAAAAGAAGGGTAAATAGGTCATTGACGTTCAAAAAGAATCACATGTAAAAATCAGGGCTATCATGTAGTATTTCAATATGATGAGATTTTCTTCAAGACACAAAGTTTGCCCCAGCTCTCCTTTCACAGATCATTATTAGCTTTTTAATCAAGAAGAATTAGCTGAAGATAGTGTAATTTATCTAGGGCTATATAATAACTTTTATAAATATTTCCTGAACACAATATCATAACAGAAAAATGTCGGTGCCAGTTCCTTTATTTATTTGCTATTTCTGCCTACCGTAATGTCTGGCTGCTGTGTTATGAAAATTACAACTAAATAGTACATCTAAGGAAACAATTGAGATATCTTTTGAAATAACAGAATAAAACTCAAGGACTCTTTCTAGTCCTTTCTTAAAACAAATACTGAATGTATAGATCAACTTACAGAAGGCCAAAAAGTTCAACAAATCTAGTTCTTGTTAAGAGGAAAAAAAACCCAAAACCCAATTGTGTACTAATCCTTCAGCATTCACATCAGAAGTTGCTAAATTAAATATCTTTCTTTAAAACTATACATTTTGGAAATATTGTTTTTAATGCACATTTAATAAATTGTATTATACAGAAATCAACTTTACCTGTAAATGAACAGTGACATTTTATGAACAAAGTTTAAATGCATTTCTTCAGAAAATCAACGCGGTGGACACAGGAAAAGGAGTGTGACTTACGGGGTGCTTGTTCAAACTCTCAAAGCAGAGTGATGATGCTAAGACAGAGGAAGTTTGATGCTTTAAACAAAATCCCTGTGTTTATCCAAAGATTTTTTTTGGTTTTGTTTTGATGTAAAGAGTAAAAGTTTCCCTCTATCCAATGCCTAGAAATTCAAAGGTGTAAACCAAATCTATAAACAATCACAATATAAATTATGCAGATGTATTGTTAGGTCACCTAAAGAAATAACACCATCACTGCACTAGCAGTCTAATCTGAATTTTAGGCAAGACTACCTGGTTTCCGCAGAATCTGGCAACACTAAGCACTTACTTATAAAAAAACCACACTGATACTACAAGACATGTAGAATACTTACATATACCTTTACGATGCTACCTTCTATTGTTTCTGTGAGGTATCTATGTTAATTTCACTACACTGTCAAATATTTATGCTTGGGTAATAGCTCTAGTTGTGCCTAAGGACAATTGTAGCTGAAATATGAATAATAACTACTTGTTTGTCAGAGTTTGAGTTCTGAGATCCTCCTATATGCTTTACATTTAAATTCTTACTGCCTCTTATTTGTCTTCTGTATTCTTTCTTTCTATCTATTCCTTTACACAGATCTCCACATTGTAAGATCAGATCACCTGGAGCTATGACTTCCCCAGAGAGACAGAAAGAGAAGATACCTCATAACAGTGTACACACACCTTCACATATGCAAACCAAATGAAATATGTATAATGCACAAAACAATATTGTTTCTGAATTGTGCCTGATGTCAAACAAATACACCAAAGAAGAAGTAATATCACTATTATTTCTACACATAACAGGCTCTATATTTAGGGAGAATAAGAAACTGAGAAAGGCTCACCTGCTTTGGAAAGGCTACAGCCTTTGATATAGCTTGTCATCAGTGTGGCAGCTGAACTTCAGATTAAACTTTCTTCCCAGTTTCAAACTTTTTGCAAGACTTCTCTGACTGACAAAAGAATGACACAGCATACCATTCTCTATGAGCCTGGCCAGCTTTGCAGACCACTACAGCATTTAGACTTTGTGGAGTTCTTGGATTGCTTTAGCATGTCAAGGGAGCAGTGCCTGGACAACCCTAAGCACAAGCTGTAATTTATGGTTATGGCTGCCATATAGGACAGTGGAGTAAAAAAAAAATTCCCCAAATCATTTCCATATTCCCCTGCTACACACTGTTTACAGTCTAGTAGACTTTCAAAATAATGGAAAACTGGCATATGATTGGGTTCCACACGCCTTACAGATTTCATACGATTTTTCAGTCTGAAGTGGTAGGGGTTTGGACAGTGAGATTCAGCTTCGGGTTTCAAAGCTATTACAAGAGGGAAACACTTGCATGAATCCCAAGAAAGAGAAACTACAAAATGCTGCAGGCTCAATTAGTAATCACTGCTGCCTTTTGAAATCCTAGAATTCAAGTTAACTTTATGAAATGTAGAACTTCTCTAAGCAGTAGTCTATCATGGCACAGCTCTTTTCTACTTCTAAATCTGTGTTGCATGACAAATATAATTGTGTGATGAAGTTACATGGATAATTATATAGTATTGATTGCAACTGTACCATTCTAACATGGATGGCTCTGATGCACATTGTAAAGAACCCAAAATCTTTAATGGACTTCATTTCACAACACCTCTGAGACATACAAAGTGTTCTTAGTTGGTTTTTATATCTGGGAACAAAGGACCAAGTTTGTCAAGCTATTGAGACATCTAAAGAAATAGATTCTAGCTTCCTAGAATTTTTTAATTCTTCAAAAGTATCTGTGCACTAAGGTATGAAGAAGACATGTACTCCAAAAGCAAAAGAAAATGAGCACCTACACATCTGATAATCCCACTGTATTCAACCATATCTTCAAGCACATAAAAGCCTGTGTCTTTTTTGTTCCAAGTAATTTTTCCAACACTTCATGGAATGAAATTCTACTAAACACAAGATAGAAGTTGGGGTATCTTCTATGTCTGGGTGTTGTCCTTCTCCTGAGATACCATTCTCTCACAGTTTGGAAATGCACAGTTCGTCTATACAAAGGTGCACTCACTCAGGAGCTATGTAACCGGGAATATGGAACTAACTGAAGGTTGTGATATGTATCTGAAATACTGCAAAAGTGTTAAGCATACGTTATGTGTTTAAACATAGCCATCTAGTGTCATTTTAGATACCCTAAGTTATCCAAGATATCAGACAACCTAAGGCAATAAAAAAGACTCTGTGCAACTAAATTTAGATACATGAATCTCTCTCAGGGTGACTACCTGCACAACAAGCTCCATTTATCCCACGCTGTCTTGCTGATACGCCTCATCTAACTAAAGCTACCTGGGCTGTGAGTTTCATCTGAAACACAGACATTTTGAAAATCATCACAAATAACTGAGCTTATAAGACTTCCCATCCTGTTTCCTGTGATTCTCACATGTTCAAAGGCTGTTTATCCTAATTTGGGTCTTGATCTTGCCATTAACTATGACAGACTGTATTTCCATTCCTATGGAGAATTGCAGCAGTTCTGCACTGGTCCAGGGGTCCTCTTAGGACTATTTACAAGTTATTTTGGGTCAGGAACAGATGATACTTAAGGGTCTTTAGATTTAACACATAACAAATCAACAGTTCTAAAGCTGATGGGGTTTTTTGTGCCAAAAGAGAAACTACAATCCTTCTTCAGAATTTGATCTCTAAAAAGAAGAAATTTATCTTGGAAATCCATTCAGTGCCAGATAAGTAATTATTTCAACTGGGGAAATTAATTTTATAATTTCTTGCATGTTGCCTCAATTGTAAATCAATGTAAACAGGCTCCTATCAGTTGGTAGCACTAGACAGCAGAGTGCACTTCAACTTGGAACTACACATTTTACCCGATAGAAAGAGTAAAAAGGCAAAAAAAATAGAGTGGGCTCATGTGTTAGAAAAAGTCTGAAGATATATCTGCCAATATATCTATATTAAGAACTCACTCACAAAAGCTTTTCTCTAGATGTTATCAAGATCAAACTCTAGTGTGGAACTTATTACAGCTAAAGGTGAACCACAGTGTTAAAATGAAACTGGAGTATACCCTAGAAATTCATACTAAATGCCTTCCTAGCCAGACTTCCCAACAGGCCAGCTGTAGGGAACATTCATCACAGAAACAATTTTTAATTAATTTCAGCCTCTAGGAATATCTGTACTACTATTTGGTTTTGTACAGAGACAGTACAGCACTGTAACGTAAACAAAACCCTCAAACCTTGGGGATAATGCTACCATCAGTTCGCTTTTTAATTCATCCTGAAGAGGGAGCATAGAAAAGGCTAACATGAATGTATCAGTTGCACAACTCAATCAGTGCATAGCTTTAAGTAAGTAACCTCCATAGACCTACTCTTAAAGGCAAGATGAAGGGAAAGAATACTCTTTTATAAAACAGCGCAAGAGGGTGTTTCAATTGCTACCTAGATTAGAGAAGATTTCAGTCAATGAGTGCTCCCTGAAAGAATCCCCCACGAGCACAGCCTACTTGGGGATCAGGAGATCTTTGCTGAACAAAGGCAGTACCTGAACCAAAGGGTCTAAGGATTTATAATTGCAGCCTGTGCAGAAGTGAAGGCCAGTTGTCATAGAAATAACTGAAGTAACGATGGATGAAAATTTCACATAGATGTATAATCTAAGAGGAAATGGTGGAGGAAATGAAGAAGATTCACATTATGACAGAGGTACTGTCCCCAGAACTCTTGTCTCCCCACTCTGTCTTACTGCCTCCTAAGTGACACTGGCACAAGATGAAGGGACTCTGTGTAGAGCACTGCTTTCACCTGGGCAGGCTCGCTTGAGCTTCCCATGCAGGCTTTCTGCATCCACTTCCTTTTGCCCCAAACCACTTCATTAGTTCATCTGCCCAGAGCAGTAATTTGTGAAATTCCTCTTAAATTTTGGGCATACATGAAGAAACGGAATGCAGAGAACACCATCCAGGACATAGGTGTCCACATGGATTTGCCTCCTTCTATGGTATACTAAGTTTCTGGACATGCCATGACTTTTTCTGCTCAGAATGTGAAGAAGATGAGCAATTAAAAAGGACAGGCAATATAGTTTACTTTTCTAATAGAAGATCTGCAGTGTATTGTCTGGAAAACATCATCAAAGAACAAACTCACTTGACTCCAGATTCACCATGCACTTATACAGGACCAAGAAGAGCAGGGCAGATGGGTAATGATAACAGTCTGCAGAAGAATAGGATGCCAGCAACATACAGTAGCAAACTTGGCAGAATAGGGAAGATAAGAAGAGTGATTAATGAAAGTGAGAAATATCAAGAAATCTAAAGCAAACTTGCTGTTTTGTCTAAGTCTGGATGATCTGTGAGTGTGGACAGAGGAACCACCTCAAAGGAAATTAAAATTATCCTCACATCATACTTGTTTTAAAACAAATATTTTATGAAAGACTTGGATAAATGTATCTGCAAGATGAGGACCTGAGTAAGGCCTTGATGGCAGGTATCAGAGGTTGGTTGCTGCACTGAGCGATGTGTTGGAAGTCAAAAGGGGAGATACCTGCTCCAATAGGTAAAGCTCCAGGTTGGCTTTGAAGAGACCCACCTGATCACAGTCCTAGTTCTGCTGCTAACTTTGTGCTCTTGGGCAATAAATGTTGTCTTTGCAATTCTGTTTCCCTTCCTGTCTTCCCTGTCATCTATTTTTGAGACTATGCTGCTTAGGGTGGCAGCTGTTCTTATACAGTTCCTAGGACAATGGATCTCTCCTCTCAAAGGAGTCTTCTAGACACTCCTAAAATACAAATAATAAATAAACTTAATTTAGCAAATATTTATTGAGTTCTCTCAGGTATTATAACTAATTACTGCCATTTTCCCTTAAAGAAATAATCCATCACTCTGATGATGATAAAAGAGCTTTTCAAACAATGGATTTATAATCTATCTATTCAGAGAAATAATTTGTTCTTATTTCTTTCCCATCACTTTATTCAAATTGTTTCCTTCCTTGTGGGACAACTCTAAACTGTCTAAATAGCGGGAACTAACCAGTATCAAGCAGGGTCAGATTCTGTACAATGTAAAGACACAGAGAATATTTTCTGTTTCTAAAGACATTATATACATACCAAGTGCACATTCCAGTCATAAGTCATTAATAGAAGAGCTTAACTATGCATGATATGACCATATGATCACCTAATTTGTCAATGATATATGAATAGTAACATTTTTCTATTTCTTAACCTTATGATTACAATCCAATAATTTGATGACATCCATTTCTACCTAACCTGTCTTTTAGTAGTGTACCATATAGCTTAACTACACTTTTGGTAGGCAAATGCACATTTTTAGGAGTAGTTACTTATCTCAATGGGATTAGTTTGAGAGCCTAAATTCACATATTTAAGGACTTATTTTCCATATTTAAATGAGATCTCACAGTCCACTCTCAAGAAAGAGACAGAAATTTCAGAATTTTGGCACCCTGCATGAGAAGTTTTCCTACCTAGAGACTGTTCTTTTCAGCTAGTTAGGAAGGGCTTGCTGTAGTTATCAGTGGAAAGATTACCATGGATTTCAGCAGTGCTCACCACGGACAGATGGCTAAAAAGTAGAAATTTTCCCTTCAAGAAGAAATAATAGCCTAAGCAAACAAGAAGAAAAATTTTATCTTTTGTCTACTTAAGTCAAACATGGGATGCATCAATATAAAAACACAGAAACCAATCTGAAGTTTCAGTCTACAAATATAATGTGATGTGACTGAAAAGGAAATGCTATAAATAATTCTTTCATTACTGATTTATTCTGTGGAGGTTTGAAATCCCATTCTATCTATATGTAACAATTTGAAATAGGTATTATTCTGACATTAAGCCGATGGTATACCTGCTGTAATTGGAATGAAAAATGTTACCTAATTTTCATAATTAAAAATTCATTTAGTGTAAGGGTTTAAGGAAAAGGCCTTAGTGTAACAAAGGCTGATGGCAATTCTAGTTGGAATCTTAGGCTGTTGTCTTTCAAAGACAGCTCTATTTAAGAGAGAGATAGTAAACGAGATTGACACAGATAGTAAACCAGATCAACCTACAGAGGATGCTAAAAAGAGAAAGATATTGATAAGATAATCGAACTGCTTCTTCATTTACCCTATTCCACAGGTATCATTAGTTTCAAGGACCATAACTGGATAGTAATATAATAAAAGAGGACCAAAAAACCCACATGACTTGTCATATACTGTGGTAAACGTAAGCATATGGGCAATAAGGTGATAAGATAGGTCATTTCACTGATGGTTTAGTCCCAGTCCCTGGACTATCAAGCAACTGATAGTTCCTAAAGCTACATCCATTCATCCCATATGAGTATTCTTGGTATGCAATGCAGTCTGTAGCAGTAGACTGAATTTCAGGCATTAGGAAACTAATTTCAACCTGGCTACTCTGAGGTGTGTAACATTCATCATTTCATTTTATGACTGACTTTTCTCTTTTGGCCTTATGCTATCTAGAGTTTAAGCGCTGTGTGACTGGTACTGTACCTTACTGTTTATGTGGACAGTACCTAGTACAATGTGGCCTGTCTCATCTGAAGCCCCTGGATACTTCTAAAACTAAAAACATATCACAGAATCACAGAATCACAGAATCACAGAATAGTTTGGGTTGGAAGGGACCCTTCAAGGTCATCTAGTCCAACCCCCCAGTCAGTAGCTCCATCAAAGCAACTCACAATACCTCCAGAGGCAGGTTACATACATATGACCTAGGGACCTCATTCACTTCCCAAGATCATATGGAGATGAAAACCTAATAATGTCCTGATACCCCCACACAGTAACTAGAAGAAGCATCTGGTTCAGTCACAATTTTTTTGTCACCACCGATGTCCACATGAAAAAGATTAAAGGGAGAAAAAAAGGAGAGACAAAAAGAAAGAAAATGGATATGGAGACTGGAGAGACAGGTCAGTGGAGGTCTTTCAGTGTCCGGGACTATGGGCCTTGCAAGGGTGGCACTGGATTGCTCTTAGTAAACAAGTTAAAGCAACACCGCCAGGGCCATAGTACTGCTTATGCAACACTTTTTGTTTGGCTTCATAAGGTATCTGATGGCCCAGACTTCTACACTTTAATCTTGCCTTAGGGAAATGATGTTCATATGCACAGCCTCAGTATAAGTTTGTTTTCAGCTGATCAGTTTTTGAAGTAAGCTCAGAATCAAACTGCATCAAATTAACGAGTTCCACGACAGTGCTCCAATATCCTGAACTTCTGTTGATTGCAGTTGAGCCTGCAAGTATCAAAACAGGACTTGGAGCTTCTAATTACCTTTGAGAATCTAAGCTGATTCCTCTGGATCAGTTTAGCGTAGTTCCCACACACTCCCTCTGCTCATAAAACTAATTTTTATCCTATTCAACAATACAAATTAAAAGGATAGAGACAACTTTGCACTTTCAGCCATTGGTTTCCAGTATCAACTTGGCGATTACATGTGCTTTTAATTTTGTGCCTGCAATTGCAGTAAGTGTATGTGCAATTAAGTCAATCTATTAAAAAATAGTACCAAAGGTCTGCATATTTGCAATGACGGAAGTATTTTTAAAGTTTGCATAAATTCAGAATTCTTACGGAAATCATTTTAACAGAGGCAATAACAGATAGCAGTAGATATATTCTTAATGGACTAATAACCATTTTGAATTTGTATTGCACTTGTACAATATCAAACTGTGCTTCTAAAGTAATGCAAGCCCAGCAATGTATGAAATAAATAAGTAAACAAAACCAAAAATAAACCCTAACATTTGAGAATGAAGTTGGCTTAAAGATGTCTTTTTTTTCTCATTTGTACAAAAGCCGTCACTGGATGGAATCTTTTTTTGACTACAATGCTCAAAGGTACTCATTAAGTCCAGGAAAAAAAACCAGTTCAGATAAAATCTGTACATAACCTTTGCCCACAACACTTTTGTGTTTCAGACCTATTCAGAGAAGTTGTGAAGAGGAGGAGGGCTTGTTTGAATGAATGGTTTTGCAATTGTGTTACTCTGTATCAGTTTGTCTGGCTGGCTGTTTATTTAACACAGACCACAGCATCTTAGTAGTCAAGGGGTTTGCAATCATTTGTTTGTCTTCAGTATATTTTAAAATTAAGGTAGCATTATTTATCCTATTACACAGCTGGAGGATGGAGACACACCTGACTCAAGGCTGACTTGTGTTTGGTACAGACTTACAATTTAGTTTCTGTTACTGAGTGCAGAATCGCAGAGCACCATCACTGGTGACAGAACTGCATACAGATTTGTTAAGATTCAAACTCAGAATGTTGAGTTCCACAGTGTTTTAAAGGAAAAAAAGAACCTTCCTTATAACCTTGAGTAAACTGTTTCAAATAAGCATGTAAAGCCCACTCACTAATACCCTTTCAGACCTGGCCTAGTTGGGTCTTTGTACATCTGTTCTGCAATGGTTATCTTAATTTTCCCATCAGCAAAAAAATTTCCCTCGCCACTCCTGAAGCAGGCAGGATGTTGGACAGGGACTGTGAGAAGCTGATCTCTGCTTCCGGTGCACAGCATCACAGAGCAACTCCTGGATTGATGCAGGTATTTAAAATTATAATCTAGAGCAAAATTACTTTCCACTGTGTACATGGGACATAACAAAAACAAATCCTAGATTCCTGAGTCCTGATCCCATAGCTTTGGCTGTGATATTGGCTTTCCTGATTGGCTCTAAATTAGTTTAAAAGGCTGTTCTCAGATGATGTCCATCTTAATTCTGCAGAAGGCTTACAATTAAAGGAGCCTGATCTAAGATGCACTGAAAACACTGGGGAATGATTTCCTACAGGTATCAGTGGCCTTGATATTGAAGAA
Organism: Ceryle rudis; assembly: GCA_033439905.1. Lineage (NCBI taxonomy): Eukaryota > Metazoa > Chordata > Aves > Coraciiformes > Cerylidae > Ceryle > Ceryle rudis. The sequence goes on from JAAGNO010017244.1 coordinate 44,780, forward strand.
CAAGTATGTACACACAGCCTTCTTGCAAAAATAAGAAACTCCTTTCCAGATGCATGTGCTCCATATATCTTTCAAGGCCATATAGTTAAAAAAAAAAAACAAAAACAAAAACAAACAAAAAAAAAACCCCACACACATGGAAAAAACCACCAACCTCTCTCATTTTATTAGGAAATTTGTGAAAGTCTTGTTATAATTTCAATTCCCAATTCATGTTGATTTATGGATTTCCCCCCCCTTGTTTATTGTTTTTTTTAATGTTCCGCTTTATAGAAGCCATGAATACATCAGGATTTGCACCAAGGACCTCATAGAAGTAGCCCAACATCAGCTGACAAAATAGCAGTCTTATTTTTAATAAGATTTTTTCTGCAGGTTTTCTCAATCTGCTCTGCACCAATTACAGAAGGTAGGGTCAGAAAGAAGGCTTAACCTAGAATTTTTTTGCAGAGATTTTAGCAATGCCATGTTCAGAACTGTTTTGCTGATCCCTATTATGTTGTTAGCCCAGCAGAGGGAAGAAATAGTTTAAAACATGTCACAGTAGGAGCTGTCTTAATATTAAGTGTTAGATCAGTGATGGCAGATGTGAAATATTCCAGCTTTGTTGTGGACTTTGAAGACTGGTACAGAATTTTTAAATAAAACAATGTGATTTTACTTTCTTTCAAA
>JAAGNO010017245.1:0-24548 GCA_033439905.1 Ceryle rudis
GCCTTCCTGTAGGATCCCTTCAGGTATTGGAAGGCAGTTATAAGGTCCCCCCAGAGTCTTCTCTTCTCCAGGCTGAATAATTCCAGCTCCATTAGCCTATTCTCATAGCAGAGGTGCTCCAGTCCCTGGATGTGTCCCTCCTCTGGACTCGTTCCAACAGATCTATGTCCCTCTTATGGTGGGGACACCAGAATTGGATGCAGTATTCAAGGTGGGGTCTCAACAAGAGTAAAGGGGGGGTATCACCTCTCTTGATCGTTAATAGCTGATCTAAAAACACAGCAATGTTACACTGATCGTGTAAGTTGTTGTGGGTTTTTTCAAAGAAATTCTGCAAATTTTTGCAAAAATTATCCATCAGGTGTGGGATTGTACAACCTGAAAAGAAAAACTGAATGACAATTTGAAATTTAATGTAGATAATGCACTACAGAGGGAAGACCATTCTGAAATACAAATGGCCAATAACAGAATGCAGGGAAATTTGGGGAAAAAAACTGAAATGAGTTCATGATGCTCTTCACAGACCTCTCAGGTCTGTCTCATGCTACATTACTTCTAGTTAATTCAATGCAGGGCTAAGGAGGTAGTACATTCTGGCAGAGGACAGAGCAATGGAAGAATGTTACTACTCAAATCAGTTTTATCTTTTTAACCGCATCTCTTTCATTAACTAGAAAATTTCCATTTTTGCCATAGCACAGAAGCAAACTTGTAGAGAGGCAGAAACCACCCTCATTCTCCCTTCTTGACTTGTGACCTGGCTCAACTTTTTTTCTTATGTTTTTCTTGTAGCATCCTGAGAGGCCAAAGTATTTTAAGTTAAACTCTGAATTTAGGGATCCAGAAGAAAAATCACCTGAGAATTATTTTTAGGTCATATAATGCAAACATCAGACAAAATATGTACAGTGATACGTAGATTGAAATATTTAGGAGATGAGGTACATTGACTTATTTTGGAAAAGACTGATGCATATACATGTATATTCTTATTCCTCATTTTAATTTGTCTATTTTCCTGGTCTCCATGCCTCCAAATGTCTTAAATATTTGCAAAATATGTAATAAATTTGAATAATTTGCCTCATGTTAGGTAATAACAAGTTTAAGGTTGACTGGAAACTTTCATTCAAACTTAGTTTGTTTGCTACATATTTCTGGTTAATCCAGCATGAAGTGCTACTGTAAATTAGCATTTGATACACTTCAAAATATTTGACTAAATTTCTGAATGAAAAAGACCTGTTTTCAGAGTCAAAATAATGTTAGCTTCTGTAAAGGAATGATTGTAGTGCTTGTATGTAGTATTTCGTATTCCAAAATTACAGCCTTAATAAATGCATTTTCCTTGATGAATTTGAGGGGCAGGCTCTCACATGGGATAAATCAGTATTGCACAATATGAATCAAGCAGAAATGATCTGCAACTGAAGTTCAATATTTTGAAGCATTGTTTGTAGGTAAACACCATTTTGTTTTGTTTTTTAACTGCAATGTTTGTATCATTTTCTACAGCAAAAACTGGAGATGAACAAAAGACCTCCATCTGGGACTTCATCTACATCTAAAAGCACATCACCAACTCTTACACCTTCCCCATCCCCATCCCCATCTCCTAAGGTTCACAACACAGAGTCTTCTCTCTCCTCTTCTCACAGACAGGCCAAGAGCAATGGTTCCAGCAGTGGTACCATTACAGAAGATGGTGAGTAGGTCACTGTCATTATAGGAGATTCAATCATCAAGAGCACAGAGTGTTTAAAGCTGTAACTGTGTACATACAGATTAGTGTGTATCTGCATGAGTGCCAACTTTCTTTCTAGAAAAATTATTTTGGTGTTTCTTACTGCAGGATTGGCATTTTTGCAGTACCTGGCTTTGTATCTCCTAAAAGCTGTGATTTCTCCCATTTAGAGGGAGATTGGTACTAGGTCAAAGCTAGTGTAGACCATGTAGGCAGGCCACTCTTACATGGCCTCCTTTCTTCCCCTCCTTCTGTTTTAAGTCCTGGTTTTCACCCTTTGCTGAGGGTAGAAAATGTGCTTTCTCCACATTTGAAATTAATTTTTTATTATTTTTTTTAATAAATGCAGTGAAGCACATCACTACAGAAGTACAATTTTGATTCATAGCGAATCATAAATACATGCAATTGATTTTTAAGAGCTGCATTTGTCACACTTTAGGGTCAGGGCGGCCCCTTAGACCAATAACAGATGCTCTCTGTTAACCCCTCTCCCTCCCCAAAGGGGAAGAGAAAGGGAATAAGGGAGAGAGATTTAGCAACAGGAAAAGGAAACTAGAACAGCTTTAATGAAAATGCAAATATAATAATAAAAATAGAATATGTACAAATATATACAGAACCAGTATCAAACCCAACCCCCTGATGGTAATTACATCACTGTCACCACTGATGCTGTGGAGCAAGCACTGGGGGAGTCCCAGACTCTACCTTCAGCAGCAGACAGGAGCTGTGTTCAGGAGCTGGATTCTGGTACCGGATTCAGGAACACACTGATTGGGATCGAAGGCAGAACCGACAGAGTCCTCCTTGGATGCTCAGAGGAAGGAACTGAAAGAGGAACTGAAAGAGGACCTGAGCCAAGCCAAGCAAAGCTGGCAAAGCTGTCCAAGAGGGGAGAAGATCCTGGAAGTGCCCAGAGAGAGAGTGAGCAAGCTAGCTAGCTAGCTATAGACCCTCCAGATCCCTTGGCTTAATGCCAAATATGACGTATATGGGCTGGAATCCCTCGCTGGTCAGTTTGGGGTCACCTGCCTTGTCCGCTCCTCCCTGCAGGTGCAGCCTTTCACTTTTTGCACCCCCCAGTGTGGTGCACAAGGTCCAGCAGTGGCCTTGGTCTGCACACCAATCCTTGGTAGTAACTCTAAACGTGGTGTGTGATCACTGCCAGCAGCAGACACTGCCTGTGAAAACAGGCTGCTAACTTCAGACAGTGCAGTTAGTTGGAAGAACTGAGCTGGAAAGTAAAATCACTGAACAGAACCAGCTCTGTTCTCACCCAAACCAGGACAGCATTGTATTTATTTTTTAAAACTTTAAAAAATAACTTGATTTTGACCTTTTTTTAACATTTGTCATAAGAAAGGATAAAGTTATTACTTTTGCAGTAAGATTACTACCTTTAAGTTGAATTTTTAGGTCTAAATTAAAACACTATTTTAAATAGCTGTGTTACTGCATTGGAGATAGCATATCAATTACTTTTTCTTCTCTAAACTTCTCTAAAAAGTAAAAAAAAAAAATAACATGACTCAGGATCTTTTAAAAAGAGGTCACAGAATATCAGCTTGGAAGGGAGCTCAAGGATTGTCTGGTCCAACCTTTCTTGGCAAAAGCCAAAGATGGAGGTACCTTTTATATGGTTTCTGCAAGAGGCACTTTGTACTATTTTTGGTGGTTTTGGAAGTGTCTGTATTGATTTTTCTTTTGTTTCCATTTATGCTAACTTTGTCCATTGACACTGTACTTCCATTTGACAGAGAGGTGGTATTTGACCTGCTTTCTGTCCTCTTATCGCAGTTTAGCTGTAACATATAGTAGTGACTGCAGGAGGAAATCCTTTCATGTCTGAGTTAGTGACATTTTATAATGATAGCTTGATAACGTAAGAGTTTTCAGTTCAGAAATATATAAAGGACAAGAACTTGCTGTTGGATAACAAGGGGAATTCCCCAAGCTGTCACCTGTTTGGACCTCAGCTGGTGAAGCTGGGTTTAGTGTCTGCCACACTAGTGCCAGGATGCAGTGAGTTTCCTCTGTCGCAGAGGGATAGGTTGTCAGAAGCCTAAGTAGTTCTGGGTTCATTGTACTTGTCCTTTAATTCAATGGCTTCTCTTACTGTGTTTCGATTCAGCAGTAACAGTACAGATGCTCATAGGCCCAGCAGTAGTCAGAAGAATAAGTACAGAAGCACTGCAATGTTAACTTTTTCTTTCAAGTAAACTGAAATCAATTAGAAAAATGATTTGCATTGAATATTACTGTGAAAGAACAGTAGGCAGCAGGGTTCAGAGGTGTGTGTGTGTGTGGTTTCTTTTTAGGCAACCACTTGATGGACCATCAACAGCATGTTCCTGTTCTGAGAACCAGTGATGTAGAGAATCATGAAAGACGAAACCATGCGAGACTAAAAGGAGGCTCTGAAAACTTGGAGAAAGGTAATCTTACCCCACTACTACAGAGCAGTACGAAAGGTGCAAAGTAAGAGTAATATGGCAGAAGTAGTAAGAGCTCTGAAAACCTTTGCTTTCTCCAGGGCTGTAGGTAGGGAGACAAGATAGGACTAGAGCAGAAGAAAAACATACTGTAAAAAGCAAAGATGAAACAGTGTTTTCAAGAGGTGTAGAAGTGAGAGGTTTTAGGGCTTGTTCAAACAATGCGTGCTACAGGAACTGGAAGAGGGAAAGTGGAAAAGAAAGCGTGAAAGGCCTATAGCTGAAAGCATTCTCTGTGTGTGATAATTGTTTCTGACAGCAAGGCTCTGGGCCCAGAGACCCTGAAAGTATTTTCCCATATCACAACCTATAAGTTAAGCACACCAGTGTGATTGAAAAATGAGAAGGCCAACTAACGACCTAGAAGAAAAAAAGGTTAATAATACATCTACTGAAACTTTTGGTTTGTTTCTGTAGGAGATATTTTTCATCAAACTGCATGGAGAAGTTCTCGTGCTGTGTTTGTAAAGCTGGTTACCTTTTCACATGGATTAACCTCAGTTAGGGTACTAAAGTTTTTTAGGCTGAAATTATGCCAACCTTCACAAATGTTGTTAAGCTTATCAAATTTGTTTGCCCTGAGGTAAAAAAACCAAAAACCCTAGCAAAAAAGAAGACTCAGTTAGAATTTTTCATTCAGTTTTCTGTGGGCTTTTCTGTGGAAAGAAAGAGTCTTCCAGAGTGCTGTGTAGAAAAGCATGTCCCTCTCAAGATACTTGGTATCTTCTGAGAAACTTGGAGAGTGAGATTCTCTTTCACATTTCTACTGATGAGGAAGAGGGACAGACAAAAGACAAGGAAGTGAAATAAATAAAACCAAAGTATACTTGGGAATGGAATAGTGACATTTTTACAATGAAAGTGAGTTTATATGAAGAATATTAAATAGAGTTTGGTTGTGTAATGTAATCATTCATGTGCTTCATTTTGACTCCTTATTTTAACTGACCACTTTGGTACTTCTGGGAAAAAAAGAAAATGGACACTTGTGACAGCAAAGCAATAAAAATAAACAGAATCCTTAGTTGAGAGAGGTAGTATGTAATTAAGAGAAGTAATGGTGGGCCATTCTAAAACTGCACTTAACACTTTTTTTTACTTGTTAGCACATTTTAAATGCATGGGAAGAGTCACTATCAGGTATTCCAACCTCTAATTTCCTTAGATTTTGAGGGGAAACCAAATATCCAGTGCTGTTAGTCTTGGAAAGTAAGCTTATGAAACTTAATTTCTGCCCAGGTTTCATCTTAGCTGGACTAGATGGAATTACAGTATACGGAAGTAGGTGAGAATACAATAAGCTGATACTTTCATTTCTGAGGCAGAATAAATGTGATTGGGTTTTTGTTACCATATATCACTGTGTAGAGTACATTTTAATATGTATTTTCAGCATGTAACAATGCAGAGATCACTAAAATCTTTCCTGATCCATGGGTCATTTTCATTTTTCTTTTCTGTTATTACAGATGAACTGACTGGCATCCTTAAAAAACTGTCACTTGAGAAATATCAGCCTATTTTTGAGGAACAAGAGGTATGTCTGTTTAAAAGATACATTTTTTACTGTTTTAGAAAAACAAGGTGCAATACACATTGCATCGGAATTGTGATCCAGAATCTCAAATGTGAAATTTCGCAACTATTTCTGGTTGCAGAGAGAACCTTGAAACGTGGACTAAGTGGTATTTGCGGCATTCTCCAGGATGCTGCAAGTATCAGTGTTTTTAACTCTGAACCTACAATTTTGATGTGGATAGGTGCTACATATCTTTTTTTTCCTTGCTGTTTTTACACTCTGCCTATACCTATCTCTATCCATTGTGGCTAAACAGTTCATAGGACATGTTTCATCATCCCTGGAATCACAGCTGAACTGCATTTGATGGAGAACAGCAGAGTGTGAGTCACCAAGACGGCTGCTTTCTCTTAATCCACTATGAATAAGCAACAGGAGAATTGAATTGGGGAACTTAAGCATCATTGTACATGAGACCTGTGACAGTGACTTGCCTGAAGGATGCAATGAAAGTAAACATTGCTGAAAATAAGTAAAATTAATTCATTACGACATCTAAGACGGTATCGTATTTGAGCGATATCTGTGCCTTTGGCCCGAGGCAGAGGCTAGTGAATGGACGCACAATAAATTGACATCGCTGCAGAGTTCAGGATTCAGCACTACAAACACAGATTATTTAGCTGTATTGCAAAACACTGGGCTTATTATTGTTCCCTTAAGTGATAGGGAAGAAGCATTTTGTAGAAATGAATATGCTCTGTGTGAAGTTGATATCAATATGAAAAGGTTTAGGTGTTTGTTCTTACCACAGCCTTACGGACGTGTTGATAAAATAAAAACTGATAAATGAACAAACTCTAGATTTTCCTCAGGAGACATCGGAAAAGTGTATATAATATTCTGAAATTTAAAAATACTGGGAGGATGGAAAGTGGAGAAAAGAGAGAAATTTTAGTCTTCATGAACTAGCTGCTAATGTACTGTAAGGAGAGGAATTTTTTTGGATAGTGTATATTTTGTACTGATAGAAGTTGTCTGAAAAAAATAAAAACACACTAATATTTTAAATATACTATCATAATTAATCGATTAACAGCAGATTTAAAAGCTAACAGCAGAGTGGTAAAGTGGGTACCATTTGGTGCTGGTAATTCATTATTTTTTTTTGTGTGCATTATATTCATAGGAAGTCTCTGCAATTCAAAAATTTAAAAGGGCAAACACTTTTAACCTGTATTAGTGAATCTTTGTCTAGGTAAATTTGTGTGGTTGTTCCCCCCACCCCCTTCATATGCAGGTGGATATGGAAGCCTTCCTTACACTTACTGATGGTGATCTGAAAGAGCTGGGTATTAAAACCGATGGGTCAAGGCAGCAAATTTTGGCAGCTATTTCTGAACTAAATGCGGGAAAGGTACGTTTTGAAGTACTCCACTTAGTAAATTAATTCAAGTTTTGCTTATTGTTAATTCAACATACATTTCAAGATTCAGTTGCAAAAGTTAGTTAGAAAAGCCAAAGGAATGGTTTCCAAACAAAATATTTAATGTATTTGGTTAGAGAAAAATATCTTCTTTTGTAGTACTACTTGTTCTCTTTCATTTTTCTCTTTTCTTAACTCTTTCCTAGTTCAGTGACTGCATAGTTCTTTTGCAGTGTATTGGAAATTATATCAGAAGGTACTAGTAACATAAAGATTGGCAATATTGCAGCTACTGAATATTGATTTCAGTCATGCTAAAAAGAATCATCTGTCCATTATAGCCCACCTAGAGAATATAATGTGTAAGGAAAGGTCTTTGTTTTGCCTGACAGTTTTTGATTTCTCTGTGATTAGGCAAATAGCACTTCTTTCATTCCTTACACATTCCTTACATTGCCTTTTAATTTTATATCAACATAAACAAATTCGCTAAGAATGGCATACAGTAAGTGATGACCTTGTCGGAGGGATATGGAGTGGAGCATCTCTTCAGTTAGGCCCTTCTGATACTTCTCAGTTGCTTTTTCAGTTTTGAGGTCTATTCTCTCTGATACTGGAAGCTCAGATAAACAAAACATAAAGATTTCCCCAACTTAAGAACAACAGCAGCAAGTGATGAGGCTAAAAATTAGGGGAGGTGGATGATGTTCCATACTGTAAAAAATGAAAAGAGTAATGAAAATGTTTCTAGTGCTGTCTGTTAGTTTCAGGAAAAGGTTGCGGCAAGTTTTTCTATGTATCTGGGAGGTAAGGATGTGTTGTTATTCCTAATAATGCACTGTGCTTTTTCTGGGCATAGATGCACATTTTTTTCTTAAAAAATTATTTTTTTAAACCAGAAATTTAAGATTCTCTTACTTTCATTTATTGTGCTTTTACAGGGACGAGAGAGACAGATTTTGCAAGAAACTATACACAACTTCCACTCTTCCTTTGAGAGTAGTGTTAGTAACACACGACCTCCAGGTCATTCCCAGTGTAAGTAGCACCTGAAATTAACTGAAAAATGTATGGATATTTGTAATTAATACTGTCTAGAAGACAGAATTTGATAAACAAGCCAGTTAATTGCTTTTTCTGTTAATGATCGATGCTTTTCTGTCTTTTGCTGAGACTGTAGACAAGATTTCAAGGTAAAAAAAGTAGAAATATGTTGGGATTTTTATACACATTTCAATACGATCTGAAATAAGCGTAAGATTTTTGTTATGCATTACTGAACATGGAAAATGGATGTAAGCATAGCAAACAATAGTATACAGGATACTGTATATAGTGTGTATATATATTGTAGCAGTGGGAGGTGCATTTCTGTACGATACATAATTTCCATTTGCATACTTTTCATGGGAGGCTTTCTTTAGTGTGATCAAGTAGATTACATATATTCAAGGTTTACAATTTAGTATCCTGGCTTAGATAGCTATGTTCATTATGTACTTAGGTTTGTATTCATTTAGTCATTTTAGATAGGCAATATTTTTATACGGTTTTCTATAGTCGGTTTCTTTGGAATACATCTATTCCAACCACCAGTGTTAACTGCTAGCCAGTGCTGGAGAAACTGCCTTTTAAAATGTACTTCCTAGAATCAAAATGTATAGAAAGATGTTGTTGATCTGTAACAAATGAATACATTTACTACAGTCACCCCTAGACATAAAAGTTGCAAATCTCTGTCCTGCCAGCCAGCTGAGCCAAAGGCGGATATGCATCTGTCACTCAAGGTTAAGGAATGGGACAAACCCCATTCATATGTGTATTTCTGGATCCGTTGGGAGGAACATGAAAAGCCACTGAACAGCCTTGAGAAATTCACCATGTTAAAGTGCCTCTTACTATCCTTCAGTTGCTTATTTTGCTGCTTGCATCAACTCACAAAATAATTTTATTTGTTTAGTGGTTAAATAATATTTCAGGTATTTTATGCTTTAAGAGGCCTTAATAATGAGCAAGTCCCAGTTGTTCCAGTCTCAGTCATCTGAATAACACTAGATATGTGAGAGCTGGCGCTAGCTGTAGGTCTGCTGATGTCTTGGGCAACACTGGGCTTTGCTGGGGTAGTTAGTCAGTGTGTGCTACTTCTGTATTCTGTATAGTCTGCTTGGCTGAAAGCCACTGTCAGGTGTCACTGTATGCATTGTGCAGCTTACTTCCCATTCTCAAGAGTAGTCAGCATGTATGGGAACCTCTCTTGGTAACATCCCAGACTTGAAGAGCCTCTTCTGTAGGTACTACTAGGTGAGCAGAAGATGCTATTTGGGATTTGATAACATGGTGCAGTGAACTGGAATTACTCAAGAACTGAAGAAGCATACAGATGTAACATGTCCCCAGGCAACTTGCTGAGCCTCACCACTGAGCTTAGAAATGTTTTGAAGACAGCAGAACATGGTAATGGTTACACAGAGTTGAAGAGAATATCCTTTTGTAAGAATGAAGACAACAGTTGCTCCTGCTGACAAGTTGACAAGATGCTACAAGGAGGCTGCCATCAGAGATCTAGCTTTTGGTTTTTTGTGTGTGGGAGCATCATGAAATAGATTTGTCTGTGAAACAGCAACAGAAGCACTAACAGAGAAGGAAGAGGAAGACAACATGTAGATAAAAGAAGTTTCTGCATCAGGTAAGCTGCTTTTTATTGTAAAAAGTAGCAGTGGGACCCATATCCATTCTCAGGAACTGAAGTCATTTCCAGGAAGGTATAATATTTTAGAGCATAAGAGCGGGTGTACTAAGTCAGAGCCATAGGTCCATAGAATTGCGTTCATCTTTTTCATCTGGTCTTATTTGACATTGATGTGAAGAGCTGCTTGCTTTCATTTGCTATGAACTTGCCATGTCGTGACTTCTTTTGCTTCATCCTACTGGATCAGAAGATACAGGGGACAGTTGCTCCCTCTCCATTGCCACCATGCTGCTGCTGATTTTACAGATACCTGTGATGCTCTTCCTCAGTCATGTTTTTTTTCCAGACAGAAGACTTACAGGCTGCTTAATCATTCCCTACACCATAGTCTTTCTGACTCCTTTTCCATTTCTACTATACCCTTTCAGACTTGCTGATACCAGCCGAGCATACAATATTCAAGAGGTTGGCATAGCATGGATTTACATATGACGGAGTGATTTTTATTTTTCAGTTGTTTCCTTTTTTCAGTTCTCCTGCCTTTTCCTAGTTATTTCCTGTACTCTGCATTTTTGGCTGTAACTGAAGACTGAATTGGTATTAATTTGAGCTACCTCTATAAACCATCTCATCTGCTGAGTTTTGAGCTCAGAGCCCACCATTTTGTACTACCACACGTACATCATTTTCCCCATATGCCTTACTTCATATTGCTTCATATTTATCTTCATCCAATTTTGTCTGACATCTTACTGTTTGGGCACTGATGTCTTCTTAGGAAGTCCTTTTGCCAGCCTGCTGTGTACCTTTCTTTTTAGCTACACAGATAACTTAGGAAAGTTTGTCACTTCACTCTGTATGCCCTTTCAGTATCATATATTGAATACCCTGAATCCTCATGTAGATCCTTAAGAAATGCTAGTGGTGAATCTCTCTAATATAGAAAACATCCCTCTTTACTCCCATCTTCTGTCCTCTGCCTTCCTTACTGATTATTTATCCCCACAAACTTTGTTTTCACCCTGTGGGTTCCTTATTGTCTTAAGAGCCAGCCTTTAAACCTTGTGAAATGCCTCATAGAATTCCAGGCACCAAATGGACCTCTCTTATTTACAAGACTGTTTGGCGCCTTCAAGGAATTCCAGTAGGTTTGTTATGAGGCAGGACTTTTCAAATCCCTTTTTGATTGCTTTCCACAAAATTTCATATTCTTCTTTATAGTTTATGCTAATCTGCCCAGTACTACTGGCCATCTCACAGGTCTGTGTTCCCCTGGATCTCCTCTTGAACCATTACAACTATTAGCATAATTTTAATCACTTCTCATTTATGTGGCAATTTAAAAAAAAAAGTGTGCTCAGTATTCATCTGTTCAGCTGCTTAATCCTTGTGTTCCTCTAGAACATCTGTCTTAGCAATTTGTTATTACCTGCTTTATGTATTTGTTTCATGATTCTTTTTTACCAGTACTTCAGGTTAATATACCTTGGACTCCCACATAAAGAAGGCTTCTGAAATGGGAACCTTCCCAAGCTTTTCCATGGTGAATACATCCAGTTTTTCTGATGTGAACTTCCATCTCTAGCTCATTACAGTCTCATCCTTGATTGGCATCATGACATCTGTAACTGGTTGCCTCCCATGATGTGTTTGAAAAGTAATATGTGAAAGTTTTATGCACAACCCCACAACCACTGGTTTCTCTACAGCTCTTCCCAGGAACCCATCTGGACACCATTAACTAGCAAGAAACCAATTCATAATCTGCTGGTTTAGAAAGTTAGATGCAGCTCCCAGGATGATAAAAACTCTTTCAGCTGTGTCAGTATCACTGCTTTTGCACGTATCACTCTGATTTCCACAGTATTCTGAGTAATTTTGAAAGCTCAATACCTAAAATGGAGTGGCTGCCAGTGTAGCTTTGCTTTTATGAAGTTTCCAGCCTGTAGGGGTGTGAAGAGGTAATGAAATACAATCTGAATATATCCAAATATGACCTAGAACTGAAAAGGCAAAGGGGAAAAAAAACTCCCAAACACCCTAAATCCTAGCTTTCTGGAAATGTAGTTTATAACTGTGGGAGGTCTGTAGGCCATCTACCTCCACCAAGCCTGGGAATGTCAACAGCTTCTATGCTATTCCCCCTCCATAGCTCCAGCTCTCTTCATAATACTCCAATCCACACTGCCCTGGCTTAGTCCCTCCCCTGCTGCCATTGGGTCCGGAGCTTTTGCTGCTCGTCAAACCTGGTATGAGAAGACAAGCAGCAGAAGTAGAAAAGCATCTAGATGAGCGTTTCTAGGATGGAAAAGAGAACTGCAGTGATTATCTACATTTACACTTACGAGGAAGGCAGTCAAGGGAAAACAACAAGAGAGAAAAAATAAAAGCAAAATCATCAGAAGCAGGATTGGTGGTATAACTTAATTTTGCGCAACAGGCTTGTTTAGGGAAGGTACTACAGTTTCTTCTCTATGCTTTTGGCAGTTCAAAATCAATTGCTGGCTTGTATACTCAGCTAGGTTCTGGTTGGACACCTGCTGAGGTCATTGATTCTGAACTTGCTGTGTTATTCACTACAAGAACTTGTAGAAAAGTTGTTGAGTGTTTGCTGGGTTTTGGCAGATAAGCTGTTTCAATTATAATAACACTCACTGTTGGGAGAAAGATTCCTTTGTATGTCAGTTGCTGTGTCATCCCTGGGGCTGGAAGTGAGATGATTCTGCTTTGTAGAAAACAACAGGCTTTGAAATACATCTGTTTTCTGGCAGATGGATGCTGAGACCACTTGCTCCTCACCCCACACCAGTGATACTAGGTTAGGCCTCGGGATCCCCATATTTCAGTCCTTGCCTGAACTGCAGAAGGCCGATGACTGCCCTAACTTGCTATATAAAGAATTCAGTGGTTACTGGACTCGTCAGCCATTAGGTTCAGGACACTGTAGTTCTTGTCCCTATTCTGCACAGACCAACAATACTTGCATGAAGAGTGTTGCCCCTATCTCTTTTTTTTTTTTTTTTTTTTTTTTTAATGGAAATGAAATGGTGACCTTCAGAAAATTCTGCCAAAACTGATTCATTCTGAGAGTGAATATTGTGGGTTTTTTTGACACTGTGGTAGTTTTCAAGGAAAAAATTATGTCTTGGAAAATTGCCAATGCATGCTAATCACCCTGTCCTTGATAAGAGAAAATACTGGGAAGATACTGCTTCTTTTTAACACAGTGAACTGTGTTAAATAAACAGAATTATCTTGCTGCTTCAGCATTTAAATTTAGAGTAGAAGACTAGCCCATGGATGCATGAGGCAAGATAACTGCTCTGAAGAACAAAATGTCTGCATTCCAGCTTCAGTGAAACAGCAAGTGGCAGCATGTAGTCCAGATTTCTGAGGAAACTGGATTCAGGAAATTATATCACCCCAGGAAATTTTTACGTTTGTAGTTTGAGGTGATCTTTTTGCTTACATGATTCTGGTAAAAAACGAAACAACGACAAACAAACCCCAGACTTTATGAATGCCTAAGGGCCAGGACTAATTGTTTAGGGTTGGTTGTGAGGAGTTGTTTTTTTTTTCTTGGGGGGGGCGGGGGCGGGCAGGGAGGTCAAGATTCATGCAATCATCAAGTGGATAATTGAGAAGTCGAACAGTTCTGGCAGTCTGCAGGTTAATTGAAAGAAATGACACCAGAAGAGAGCAAGATGCATCTTAACACAGACTTGCAAATTGAAAATGAAGAGGGGGAAAAAATACATGTGGATTCTGCGAAACTCTATAGAAATACAAACAGGAGCAAACCAATTGAAAAGTTTTCTCCCACAGAAGTAGAACTAAAATCCTGTATTCTAGCTACAATATACATGGAAAGGGATGTTACATTTTAGATCCGTGATAAAAAATGGAAACACTTCATGGAGTTCGCTTGCCCAAGTCTGGGGCTTGTAACAGAATTTGATATTTCTACAAAAATGACATGAAAGAACCAAGAGAGCATCCAAGGTTTATTCTCTGAAAGACACAGTCTTCTTTTTCTCCTAGGGCAGTTCTTAACCTCATTATGAAAATGCAAAAATTAACAAAGATTTGTTGGAGGTAAAGCTAACTGCCTGTTAGCTTAGTTTAATTTCTAATATCAAGTTTATTGAAAGGCTTGGAAAAAAAAAAAAATGAACCTTATCACTCAATATAGACATCTGGCTGCTTTCCCCCACCTAAACATAACCTAAATACAATGACAAGGAAAGAGAACACCCCACATCCAACAAGTTACTAAAAAAAATGAAGGATTTAGGTATCAAATAATAAATGGCATATTCTCCAGTTGCAAGTTAAATGAAGGGTAACTATGTGATTGAAAAAAAATATGATGCCATTCATTCTGTAATTCTTTGTGGAAATTCTGGTCTTCCAGTTTCTCTTTACTTACGATAGTATGTTCCACAGTGATACATACTTACACATATGTATCTGCAGATACATAGATATTTTAAAAGATGTGGCAGAATGAAGTGGGAGTGGGGAGTCATTTGTATATTTACATTCCACATTTCCATTCAGAGTGAAAAATACCAAATTAAATTTATTCAGAGGAGGCAGTTGCAGAGAATGTAGAGTGAGAAGTAAAGATAGGAGCAAAACTAATACAGTCTTACAACTAAACCTCATATAGGTTTCAAGTAGTCACTGTCTGGAAAGGTACACATTGAGAAAAGAGAGATCCTGGAAAGGTTTGTGGCAGTAGATGATCTTTTGACGCATGACTTTGACTTCTCATACCTTCTCTGTACAGCAGAGGGCTTAAGATGAGTAAAATGAATTACAGGGTCACACTGTTGTAGTCTGGTATAAGAACCATATTGGGAAATACGGACCTGTTTCTGGTAGTTGTGGAATTACTCCTTTAAAGCTGTGAGTCTTGCTGGTTGCAGTTTTTCAGATTTTCTTTTTTTCTCTTCCTTTTACAGCAGCTGGCTGTTCTATGAAACCACAAGAAGCTGTTTCTCCTAAAAGGTAGCTACTGGAGAAAAAAGCAAACTTTTTTTCTTATAGTGAAGTTTGACATCTGGCTGAGGAAATCCAAGTGTACAAATGAAAGTTTGAAAAGTTAGTCCTAACTACAATTGTATGCGACTTCCTGCAGTAATGTGCTTAAAATTCAAATCTCACAAAGAATCAAAGAAAATAATAAAGAGAGTGTTTTTATAGTTCAGCCAAAGTGTTGAATTGTTCAAGGCGGCAGTAGTCTGGATTTGAGAAGAGCAAAGTCAGAAGAGCAGAAAGAATGAATGACCGTGTAAGAAGATTTATGTTTTCACTCTGCCCCTGCCTACCTCTGAAGAACCCATAGGAGGCCTACATGGGCATAGTCAAGACCAACCAAAGCATGAAAGAAGGCATGAAAACCAGCACAAATTATGAGAGCTGCTGTGCTGAGAAATATATAAACTGATTATGTCACTATTGACTGGATATAGATAAAGGAGTCCTGATGGAAAATGTAATGGTTTCATGAGAAGGAATATAAAGGAAACGTAATGCTGCATTCTTCATTAACCAAAATACACTTTATTCAATATTAAGAGATTAGAACAGCAGTAAAAGTAAATATGAAATATGTATTTGTAAAAATAGCACTTTATTTAAGGAAATGCATAATCTGTCACCAATATTTAAACAGATACAGTGTTAAAATATTTTATATTGCTGATCAGTTGTTTTGAGAATAAAACCATTTAACGGATACTGGTTGGGGGTTTTTGAACTGTAACATTATCAGGTCCTTAAAATACATTTTTATAACTTGATTTTGTAATAATTTTGAAAGGACTGTTTATAGTAATTATGAGTAGAAATATTTTCCTGCTTAGTAAATACAGATTCTTGTTTAGCAATGAAAATAGATGTCCTCACAATCTTCTGACACTATTTATCTTTCTGAAGACTCAAAACTATGTAACTTTAGGTGTAAGAGGACTAAGGAAGGCTGTGATGCTTCTGCTGTCCCTCATGTTCCTTAGTCTGTATCATTGTTTTGGCCATCTGAGGTACTGCTCCATGTTGCTGACGGCAAATAGCAGAGCAGCTGAGTTGCATCAGGCTATAAAGCTGTGCCATATCCGAGCTGATCTGGAATGCAGGCAGCTATAAATGCTGAGGAGGAGAGGTTACAGGGTGGTACTGCAGAAAAATGATGGTTATGAGCTGATTAGGGCAATCAGAGCCTGTTAGTAACCTGAGGTGGTTGGCTATTAACATTTCAGGTATTAATAGTATATCCATGTGCAAAAGAATTTTTGTGCCATTTTTCAGTTCACATATTTCAACGTAATTTCTGCTTTCACAGTTTTCAAGAGCTGCTACTGAAAATGACACTGTCCTTTCCTGAAGAAACATGTGGACAGTTCTGGTTAATATACTTCAAACTGCAGCAGAGAAATAATAGCAGCTTCCTCTTAAGACTAGGAAATAGTTGCTGCTTCTGAGCCAAAACCATGCAGTGGCACCTTGAAGCCCTTTCAGTGTCACTGGGATGAAGTGATCTGTAATGAGCTGGAACATTCCCCCTACTACCTTGTGCGTGTGGCAGCACAATTTCCACGTATTTTGTGCTTTTGATGCAGCAGGTGGCAGTGCAAACAGCCAGTAACCTTTGCCGAGAGTCACCTCAAGCCCACTGACAGGGAAGCCTCAAGGTGAGAAGGCTTTGGCTGTTCCTGTTCGGACCTTGTGGACCTTATTCTCTGGAAGGAGAAGTACTCACCTGCAATAAATTCAGAGGGTGGGTATTCTCTCTCTTCCTTTTTTTTGTCCTTTTCAATGAGATGTTGAACAATAGTTCAGCGTGAAAAACATTTTGCAAGGTTGACAGTTGCATTCTTTCTACAATCTAAGAGTGTTCAAATTCCTATAGACCATGGCCTAGAAGACTGTCAGAACCTCAAGGCTATAAGGCAAGTGTAGGGGCGTGCTTCATTCCTCTGTCTGAATCTGTCTCACTGTGCAGAAAAAAAACATTTGTGGAATATGGACCGATGAGATATTGGTCTAGGATGGCGAAGAGTTACGCTTTACTTCCTCGAGTTGACATATTTATTTCCCAATTCCTAAGCTACATAGTAACTGAGCATAAGTAGTGCTATATAGTGGGGAACCTTAGCCAAAGTGCATTCAAGAATGAGCAGCAAAGAGATTTAAATGGAACACAACACTGTCGAAGGAAAGCAACTGGTGCACAAGTGTAGGCTCTGTTTACACAACAGGCAGAAAAGGTTCCTCAGACTGTCCCATCAAGTCCCACTAAAGACTTAGCTTTATTAAGACAACAACAAAAAAAAAAGGCATGGCTTTGGAGTTTGAGAACCTTTAATATCATCTTCTGCACGTACTTCTTAAAAGTGGTCTGTTCTTCTGCCTGATTTAGCTGCCATCGTAAGTGAAGAAACAAAAAGGGTTGCTTACCCTGGCTTCTTTTTATGGCTCTGGAAAGGAGGTAAGTTTGAGACTGACACCTGCATTTATGTGTCTATGTGTAAGGGCTGACATAGGGAACTGTATCAGCTCCACTGTAGGCAGTGGAGATCTGGTCAGTACGGTCACTGGGGCTCAAAAATCAGAATGTGTTCAGCCTAGACCAGAAGCTTGATTCGGTTGTCCAGACATCCACTGGCACTTGCTTGCCCTAGGGCATCCAAAGCATTCATACAGGGCGCCAAACATGACACCAAGTTTGGATTAGGATGTTTGTTGCAGTCGCTTGGACAAAGAGTCCATTGAGAGATGAAGACTGTCATTTCAGTGCCCTGTCCTCATTTGTCACAGACATTCAGAGGTGAAAAGCTGTTTGCCATTTGTTGTTCGTTTTACGTGTCCTCCTTTTTAGTTTAAATGAAAATATTTATTAGCGAATTTTGCTTACCTCATAATGAAAAGAGGTACCTTCTGGGTTTTGCCAAAGAAGTAAACACTACCAGAAACAGTTCTGATTAGCTCTAGAACTAATCTGTAGTTCTTAACCCTAAGATGTCTTATTTTACTGAGGTGTACTGTTATTTTCCAAGGAGCTTTTATAAGGTTCTTTGAATTTATTTTTTTCCCTGCATTTTGAGCATTTATCAAGATCAGATTTTAAACAAAGATACTTTGATATCTGGAGATGATTCAAGCAGTCATCCATATTGTTTCTCCTGCTTCAGCAAATGCCTCAGAAGGCAGGTAGCTTCTCAAGGGAACAACTTTCATTTCCAGAGTGAAGTGGAACATGAAAGTTCAAGCAAACAGATTTCTTTAATACCAAGATCACCTTAGTTTAGAACTGCTTGGCTGGTCTGACTCTGACACTAATAGCCTCCAACTTACATCCCACTTCTAGATTTTATTTTATTTCAAAGCCCTCATGGCAGTACAAGGGTACATTTAGTGGGAACAGGCTTTGTCCATTAAACCTGAAACTTTTTGTGCTATATTTAAAGCTGATTTGGAATACTTAACTTCTAGTCTCTCAGAAGTTTGTATTCTTGAAATAAACTGTGAGTGCAATGTCCTCCTTAAGGTGTCACAGCAAACAATTGTTTCAAAGCAATTTTTGCCAGTTGTCATTCACAGCATTCCAGAGTGTGTTAAAAACAGAGTTAACACATAGTCATAAAACCAAAAGCAAATAGATTTCTGAAGTATGATTGCCATATTCCCAACACTGCATCTATTGCATTTTAATTGACTTCTTACTCCCCTCAGCTCTCATCAAGAGGTAGGTCCAACACTTGAAATAGGTCTGTCTGCTCTGAGGAGGAGTACCCTATCACGGCTATTAGCAGAGGGGCTAGTGCTGTACTGGAGCAGAGTTCTTGAAGGTGATAAACAGATAAATGTGAATGTAGGAAAATGGGCCCATTCAAGGCACCTTCTTATAAATGGTCTAAAACTACTGTGTGTTCATGCATTATACTTGATATGTGGCTGCAAGCTCTTGTTTTTAGTAAGCCTAAGTGATTAGTAACACTGCAGAATGGTGTCCTGCATTTAGCCGGAGAAGAGATTTCTGTTTTGCTAAGTTGCAGAACAAAATCACTGCACAGAAAGCAGCCAGCAAAGTGCAATGGATTTGATCACTGTGGGTCAGATTTCAGCTGTTCTTAACAGATTTCTTCATATATGTCTTTGCCAAGTCACTCTTTGCTGCCAGTTTGTCCTTAGAAGGGGATGATGGGATAAAAGAAAAATAAATTGAAAAGAATTAAACATAGAAACACAGATAATATTTTTACTAGATTGGGATTGCTTTTTTTTTTTTCCAGGATCTACTTCTCCTTTAGGTTCTTTCTTAAATACTCAGAATTAATAGTGAATGCCCGGAGACTCACTTTCTTCAGCAGCTCTGGACTCCAAAGCACTTAGTTTTTATCACAGACTCAGTTCAAAAGCCATTGCTCACATTCCTTTTCTCGGACACAGCGAACAGAAAGCATCCCTCTCTCTGCTGGTAGTTCAGTGGTGTATGCAGAGGTCCACCTTTCCAGCCATCTGGGCCACAGAATACAAAATACAGCTCCAGTTTGTAGATGTTCCTGATGAATTGTATCATTTATCTCCTATCATGCATTTTAATTGCATGGAGACTGTAACAATACCACAGATTAATTTCACAGAATCGCAGAATGGCTGAGGAAGGAACCTCTGGAGATTGTTTTGTCTGGTGGCTCCCTTCTCAACCAGGCCACCTATTGCTTTTTGTCCAGGACCATGTCCATTGCTCTCCCCTCATCCACTAAGACAGTCATCACAGAAAGCTATCCGGTTGGCCAGGCATGATCTTCTCTTTGTAAATCCATGCTGATTATTCTCAAGCACCATCTTAAAATATTTGGAAATGATTTCCTAGATTATTTTCTCCACATTCCACACAGTCAAGGTGAGGCTGATTGTTTCTAGTTGCCTGGATCCTCTTTTTTGCCCTTCTTGAAGATAAGGATGACATATGCTTTCTTCCAGTCCTCAGGAACCTTGCTCAATAACCACAACCTTTTAAAGAGAGTGAGTGGTTGTGCAATAACACCATACAACGTCCTCAGAGCTTGTGTGTGCATCCCATCAGGTCCCATGGACTGATCTGTATCACACATCTCTTGGAATACTATGTAAGGGTATTTTGTTATCTACATATGCCCCTCAGACAATACCATGAGTGTACTGCATACACCCCTGCTAGTCCTTTGATGGTTTGTAAACATCCTCTTATGGTGATCTTCATAGTATTTTGTCAGATATATTCCAAGCATCCCATCATATCAGTTGCACAGGGATAGTATTCATGGTTCCCATTCTTTGGTTGTGCTGTGTTGCTTCATAGCCTACACAGCAATCCATCAACTTTGGGGTCCTCCTTCCACTTTGGACAAAGGGAGTGAACAAATTCCAGATAAAATTTGCCAACGCTTTTTTTGTGTGTTACCAAAATCCAAGCAAGCCCAGTATTATCATGGAGAGAGTCTATCTGAAAACAGTGAGACTTTGGGGGCTCTGAATATTCTGAGGAAAAAAAAACCCTAGTACATACTGAAGACTGCAGTAACCTATGTTTCCTAGACATACCTAACAGCACTCTTGGCACTCACCACATTGACAAGTGCAATAAACCAAATTCATTCAAATAAATGTGCAGTTAGGAAACAAGCTGTTAGATTTAGAAACAGATAGCAAATCCTGCAATAATAGAATGCCTCTTATTAGTGTAGCCACGGGTGTTGTCCTGTATTTTATCCAGAGAGCAGACTGGGAAGTCATGCTGACGAGAAGTATGATTCAGCCAGCCAGCCAGCAGACTTTGGTCCAACTCTGTGGAAAGCCAATCGCTCCAGGTGCTGTTCTCTGCACAGCTATAATTATTTGGAGCCAGGCTCTGCCTTATTTCTTCTGCTTGAGGAAAGATGCACCTTCTGAAGTATCATGAAATGTTAAGCTTGATAATCAGACAAAAATCAGACTGTTAATATTGTCAATTTGTTGCTCAGTTTAGAGGACAATGGCATCCTCGGATTAGGCAGTGCCCTGTGACAGCTCCCAAATGTGCTGGGGTTTGTGATAGCACCGCTAAAACCTAACAATGGCTTTCTACTTGTGGCAAGTATGCTTGCTGAGAAGTTCTAATAAAAAATAAATGTCCTCTTGTACCTTCCAGTTAATAAGTAATGAACTAAAGACCCAAATACTGGCCTGATTTGTACTGGTGTAACTCCACCAAATTCAAGCCACTCTGGATTTAAGTGTGGGGAACTGTGGCGGAATCTGGTCTGAGATAATCTAGAAATGGAGCATCTCATCCACCATGTTGGATTGCATCATTTCTGTGTACACAAGGAGACTGCAGGTATGTTCTTAGACAAGTAGGTGAAGAATGTGTCTGTCATGTTGCTTTATGCTTTAATTTGTTGGAGCTCAGCTCCCTGTTGGCATTCATTGTGCTGTTCTTTAACACCTTGGAAGGTCCTGCCATTCTCTAATCTGATAAATAATAATTTGATAAAGCAAGCATTACAAAAGTTAATAACAAATTTGTTTTATATTGCCTTTCTTTTCTGTTGGATCAAAGCAGTCCAAAGAGCAATTCATATATAGAGATGGGGGGACAAAGAGATCAAAAGAAAACTAAAAAAAACCCAAACACAAGAAAACCCTGACTTGGATGGATATAGCAACAAAACTAAGCAACAGATCTAGCCTGTTTATTGTGTGGAAATTCATAATAGCCTAGTCATATGTTACCCATTTTGTACATGTGTATATTTTAAATCAATCTGGGAGAACTGTGCATAAGCACAGCATGACTAAAACCTTCTTTCTCTCCTGGACATAATGTGCAATCTAGGAAGGGTCACACAGCCGTTTCACAAAGGCTTTCTTGGCTTTCTGCTGCAACTTGCTTCTTCCTTGCAGGCAGGAATAGCCAAAGAAAAAACAAACACAGAAGCCAGAGGGGATAATAGAATGGAAATCCACGTTAGGCCATTTTCACCTTCTGTGTATGGTTCCTTATGTTATGCTGGTTTCCTTCTAGCGTACTTCTACACAGACACAGAAAAAACCAGATTCTCCATTTCATGCTTTTAAGAAGACTTCTGACAGGGACACACTGTGATTTCTTAGATGAAGTAGGATGATTCACGAAGGAAAAAAGATGAGAAAGACACTCTCCTGAGCTTTTTGCATTTTCAAATAAAAATATACATAGATGTAAATCATGAATGAGAGCTGTGTATATGTTTCTGTTGAAATGTAGTATCAAAACAAAACCACCCACATTTAGAAATTTCCCATAAAAATACCAAATAAGAAATTGTTTCCATTTCCAATAAAAATATTTTTGCCAGCTTTGCTGTTTTCAGTTCATGTACCTGCTGTTCTCAGTCTGTCATCCTAGGTTCTTTAACATTCCCCAATGAGCTTGTGTTCCCTGGAAGTGCTTATTGGCAGAGCCAAGTGCATATTGCAGTCCAGATCATTCGCCATTGTGTTGCTTTTTAGTTTGTAAATTAGACATATATATTTATAATGCAACGAAACCTCAGGCTGAGATCACTGGATGGAAGAAGTATTTATTTGTCTCACAGGTTTGAATGGAAGAATGTGTTCTTGGCAATAGTTGTCACATGATGAATCTGGGGATGACTATGTGACCAGGATGGAGTACGTCCTGAGCTCTGCTCCTGCCTTGGCAACAGACACATTGTGTGATGTTGAGTAAATCTATTCAGCAATAGACAGCTAGTAATATTTCATCCTTAGCTGGTTATGCAGTGATCAACACTGATGACAGAAAACTCCAAGAAGAATTAACATTGACATTAGTGGTAAATTGCTCTTTGACCTGCTCAATATTTTCTGGGTGCTGAAATGAGAAAGTGAAAATGCTATAAAAACATTTTCAAGTGTCTTGGTGCCCAGACAGGAACACCACCATCCCCCAGGCTCCTTCACAAGATTCATGCTGAAAACTGAGAGAAGAAAATGATTGGGAAGAGTTCACTAGCTGCCTGATTGCCTTCTATGACAAAATGTTTAGATTTGTGGATGTAAGGACAGCAGCTTGACTTTAGCAAGGCTTTTAACACCATGTCTCACAATATTCTTATATCCAAGGTGAGATACCAGAGTTTGGATGAGTGAACAATTTGATAGGTAACATACTGGTTGGATGATCAATCTCAGATGGTACTAGTTAATGGTTCATGCTTTACCTGGCAGCCAGCAGTAACTGGAGTACCTCAGCAGTCTATCCTGGCACCTGTCCTGTTTAACATATATATCAATGACCTGCAGGAGGTGATGCATTGATTGCTCCTCAAGTTTGCAGGTGACCCCAAACTGGGGGACCAGTTGATATGCTCAAGGACAGAGCTGTTATCCAGTTGGATCTGCAGAGAGTGTAGGAATGGGCCAGCAGAAACCTTACAAAATACAACAGGGACAAATTGCAAGTCCTGCACCTGGGAAGGAAGAACTCTGCAACAATACGGGCAGAGTGGTGGGAGAGTATCTCTGTGGAGATGGACTTGGGGGGCCTGGTGGACATAAGACAGCAGCTTGGCAAAGAAGGCCAACAACATCTGTAGCAGCTGCAGGCTGAGATGAGTGACAATCCCCTTGTACTTAGCACTTACACCCTAGCAGCAGCCACTTTTGGGATCCACAGTTTAGGAAAGACATGGGTAAACTAGAATGAAGTCAGTAAAAGTCATAAAAATGGTTGGGGACTTGAGCTCTTGCCCTGTTAGGAGGGGCCAAGGTAATGGGGCTTGTTCAGCATGGGGGAAAGGAGGCTTTGTGGGACATTCTGATAGCTATGCAGCTAATGAAGGCAGCACTTCTGATTCCTATGAGGAGGTCACTGAGAAGATGGAGCCAGGCTCTTCTCAGTCATGCAGCGTGGGGGGAAAGGAAGCAAGTGTCATAGGCTGAAACAAGACTGTGTATCAGTGATGCTTTTTCACCATGAATATGGCCAAGCAGTGCAGCAGGTTGCCCATAAGGCTGTGCATTCTCCAGTCTTGCAAGACTTCAAGACCAGAGAGGATTAAGACCCCGTGTTGAGCACAGAGCTGGACTAGAACACTAGACCTCCTGAGGTCCCTTCATACCATGGATCTATAATATAAGGCTTCCACCAAACCATGTGCCACCTCCTGCCTCGTGTCAGCTCCATGAAAGGAAAGCTTGACCTGTGGAAAAACCCAACCGTGCAGCTTTCCAGCAGTTTCACACAGGCAGGGTGCATAGGGAAGAAACTCCACCGCTCCATCCATCACTCTCTTCTGCCAGCTCCTCACATCCTCCAGCTGCGTTTTGCTTCAGAAGCTTGTGCACTGAGGATTTCAGGACTTTTCCGGTTTAAAACCGCTATGCCAAGGCCAGCTGATACAAGCAGACCACGTGTCAGACAGCTAGTTTAACAGTTTCCCCTTTCCTATCGGAAAGTTTGAGTCTCCTCTGACACCCTTATCACGGCCTCTTCAGCCTCCGACGCAATGCCTTGAATTATTCATGACTATTGACGATCACAGAAATTAAAGTTCCCTCCGCAAAAGCTCCAGGGAAGCAAACTGCAGCACCCTGATAATAATGATCAAAGATTAAACGAGATTACCAGGGGCACCCTCAGCGACGGGGCCGTCCCGCCG
>JAAGNO010017246.1:22062-42366 GCA_033439905.1 Ceryle rudis
CCATTGCAGGGGAGGTTGGCCGGGGCTCTGAGCACCCTGCTCTAGTTGCAGATGGCCCTGCTCCCTGCAGGGGGTTGCACCAGGTGACCTTTAAAAGTCTCTTCCAACTTAAACCAGTCCATGATTCTATGATTCTCAAACCCCTTGTCAGGGCAGGAACCCACAACAGGACACCATGACGGGTGCAGCTTGGCACGGACAATGTGTTGCACCAGCCCAACTGAGCAGGGTCAATTTATCCAACCAGTCCTGGAGAGGTCCCCAGAGCCCCTGAGTGTCCCATGGATACTTTTCTCATTGTCAATGGCCATCAAATACTTAATTGCTGTTAAATTATTTTGAGGTTACCACCATGGACAGGCTGAGCTGCTGCTGCTGCTGCTGGAGATGCCCAGGCAGCCTCTCAGGAGGAGGGAGATCTCCAGGTGGCATGTAGGGCTGGGCAAGCAAGACGGTAAGGACAGCACACCAGGACCATGGGACACTGTTGGCTTCCTGAGCAGAAGGCTTGCAGGTGCTTCCTCACTACCACACTGCCTGTAGCACCAGGAGCTCCTCGAAGCCCATGGTGGTTCAGCAGCCAGAAATAACAGCAGGACAGGTATGAGCTGCGAGCATCAGCATCAGGCTGGGGAACAGCCTCAAAACTGCTCAATTCCTGCAAACCTCCTTGAAATAGCAAGTATAACAATGGTGGTGATGAAGGAGAGGCTGAGGACCAGATTTCAGCAGCCTCAAAACCCCTCAATTCCTGCAGACCTCCTGGAAATAGCAAATGTAACAATAGCAGTGATGAAGGAGAGACTGAAGCACTTGTTCAACCCCTTTACCAGGGGATCCACCCAGGAGGAGAAGAGGCTTGACAGCTCACAGGGCTTTTTGCCCTCTGAGATCTCGCTGCCAGCCCTGAGAAAGATGAAGCAAATGGGGCGGGGGGGGCGGGGGGGGCTGTTGGGTCGAGCTGTGCGCTGACAGGAAAGCGTCTCACGCCTGACTTCTTGCTCGGTGAGATGTAAATGAGCCCCGAGGCCACCAGCCCAGGCCCGACCCCAGCACCATCAGTCACCAGGTTGCATCGAGTCACTTTTTCTGCCAGAATTTTCAGGAGGAAATTCTGATTTTTAAAGCAGGGGCACCCCCGGGCTCAGCATCCTAAAGAGCTGAAACCAAAGAGCTAAAACCTCAGTAAGAGCAGCACAACACTTTACTTAATTCCCAGCAGAGACCAAAGTCCAAATTCAGACCCATGGCTCCGTTTGTAATCTGAGGGAATGGAGCTCATCCCTAGGATGTAGGTCATCCCAGCAGGAAAAGTCCTTCCTGCCTCTTTAGGGAGCAGGAGAAGAGCTCAAGAGAGCAGAACGTTTGTTCAGTTAATTTTGCTTTTTGGAGCAAAGTGACAAAAGGGCAGGGGTTAGAGGACGGGGAGGCATTTTCACAGCTTGTTTCAGTGAAACTCCAGGTTTTGCCAGTGTATAAAACTGAGAGCGGCTCTCAGCATCGAGCTGGGGCGGGGAAAGGACTGGGGATTTTTTTTTTTTTTGGCAGCTTTGTGGATTTTCAAAGCTTAAGCACTTGTCTTTTGTAGGCATCAGGGCTGTTTCGGAGCCAGCTGCACCTGCAGCCTTGGGAGCTGAAGCGTGTGATGGAAAGATGATGGTTTGGGGGAGAGTTGGGTCTGTCCCAAATCCACCCTGAGAAAAGCTGATTGAAGGTACAGGGTAGCGGCTGAAAGCAGCTCTGAGTCCATCAACCTCCTCTTCTGTTCCCCCCCCCCCAAAAATAATAAAATGGCTAAAATTACAGAAAAGAAAGGAATAGGAGAGAGATGATCAGCTTACAAATACTTCCCATCAGGAAATACCAGCAGTGCGCCAAAGTCAGCTCAGATTGGGGTGAAGGGTAAAGCGGTTGTGTCCATGGCCCACCACAGGCATGATTCCCAGAATCTCGAGTTTACCACATCATGCCAGCCAATGGCCCAGGCTGGACACGAACATTCACGATGTGCCAATAAAAGAGAAAACAACCGTTACGGTTCATTCCCATCCTCCTATTTTAAGATCTGGCCCTGCCCTGAACATCAATCCGATCACCTCTCTGGCAAGACCCCAGCATCCATCAGCGACAGCCACGCAAATCGAGAGCGAATTATTGAATTCCCCGGGGCTCATTTCCAGCCTTACCTCCACCGATCATCCTCCGGGGATGAGAAGCCACGTGATACCTCAAGGACCGGGTAGTGATGCATCAACTCCTGCTGAATGACTCTTGGTTGTTCGGAGAGGAACGAAATGATGGCAGAGCGAGGCGATAACCGGCGCGAGCGGCCATGGGTGATTCAGCCTTTGACAAATAAACCTTCACGTGCGGGCAAGGCTTCCGTCAGTCTTACACTCGGGGATGATGCTGCTGTGCACAAACACTCTGCAGGCTGCAGTCATCATTCCGAGCGGTTCGTTCATGTCTCGCTTTAGAAATGGGCTGCTAGAAACCAGATCGGTTTCATAACAGTTGGGGTGAAATCCACAGTTTTCCACTATTGTGCTTAAGTCTTTAAACTACTCAAGAGCCAAAGTTAGGAAGGAGGATCAGAAAAGACACATCAGCTCATCCAGCAGCAGATGCTGCTGCCTCCTCTCCTCCAGCAGCTCTAACTGATGTTGTCACTTCACTAGAAATATGAAATAATTTCTGAACAAGGCAAAACCAAAGCAAGGTTTTGCTTTCACGCTCCTGCTTTCATGCCGAGAGCTGCAAACCTGCAGCGTTAGACCCCCACAGTGAAAGGCAGGTTCAGACTCATGGCAGGAAGAGCTCCAGGCTTGGATGGGTGCTAACAAACCAGCCCAGATAGACAACCTGCCTGCCTACTGCTCAAAACCCTCCAGCAGTGACAGCTCTTGGTTTTGTGGCTCATCCTTGAGGGGAGAAGAAGCCTCAACCAGAAAGGCTGATAAGGAAAAAATTAAGAAGATGGGCCCCTCCATCAACACCCCGTCTGGAGAGCATCTTCCAGTGTTTTTTTGGAACACCCCATAACATTGCCCTTCTTGAAAACCAGCTTCCCCTGAGCCATCAATCGTTGGATTCAATGACCTTGAAGGTCTTTTCCAACCTAAACAATTCTATGATGTTATGATCACTACTCTATCTTTCATCAGAGGACACAATCCCCAGGCAGAACGGAGGCACAGACAGAGAAAGGGGCTTCCAAGGGTTGGCTGATGACAGTCCCAGAGGGCTCACACCGATCCTGCTCTGCTCCACGCCACAGCTCAGCTAGGGCTTGATGTTTCTCCTGGGGGAGTTGCATACCGTGACTTTGTCTGCCCGGCAGGGCAACCTGTAAAGCCCCTTGGTTTCTCACAACCCACAGCAAGGCTATAATTATACCAGAATTTCCAGTCCCTTGTGAAGACTGAGAGTTTCCCACATCCACCCTGAGGCTGGGCACAACAGGTTCATTTTCCCCTCCCGTGCTTGGCTTGACACCGTCCTCCTGCCTCATCTCAGCTCCACGAAAGGAGACTCAGCACCATCGCTTGCTGTGGCTGGGAGAGACAAACCAAGGCAGTGCTGTGCACTGGAGATGCTCTCAGGCTCATCATGAGGAACCCAAGAGATTCCTCCTTTTCCAGGATGTATATCCTGCCACCACAGCCATAAGCAAGTTAAGGGCATTAAAGATGTCCACGGAGAAGAGCTGTGCTGGGGTCTATGACCCACCATATCCAGGCTGTCCGTCAGACACTGGTTTTTGCGTTCAGCACAGCAGGATTCATGTGCCAGGCTCCTTTCACTCAAAGAGATCTATTGACTGATGCTGGGTGTAGGACCTGGGCTGGGTGAACCTTTGGTGGGTGTTGATTTGGTAGATGTTCACCCTTCTTTACCGACTTCCTGCCACCAGCTTCTCCTTCAAGTGCACACACGATGAAACTTCCCTTCCATCTCTCCTCATCCATCACTTTCCCCCACCTTTTTGATCTCCTGCTTTGTGGTGAACACCACAGCCCACCTTCTTTGCCTTGCCAACCACAAGACTCCTTCCTCCAGGCTCTCCTTGCCCTTGCTGGTGACACCACAAGGAAACCATTTTCCATTGCCTTTTCCTTCCTTCCATGAAGTGCAACCAAGTCATCCCTTCCCTTCTCCACCTGAAAAATCTCTGCCCCAGGAGGCAGATCTGCAAGGTTTTGCTCATCCATGATGGGATCCTCATGGAGCCTATCTCCTCCAGACCTCGGCAGCACCTCGGTGAAGGATGGGAGATCACAGTGGTGGTGAGCATTTAGGAGCAGAGAAAAACCCCAGAGCAGAAACTTGGGTAGAAGCAGCAAAGCAAATCAGCAAATTCTAAATATTTGGGATTTTACCAAAGAGGTGCTCAGACCAATATATAAATATAAATATTTTTTTTAAAATCTATATTTTTTCTGGGGCAGAGGTGTAAAAACATTCCCCAGATGGATCCTCCTCTCTATTTTCTAGCTGTGCTCACTGGGAAGACCAACCTACAGCCACACTGCCTTTTGGGTCCTGTGGACCTGTCCTTGAGCCAGATTTATCTTGGGGAGAAGTGGTTACTTCTCAAGAGAAATACAGAACAGAAAGATCCAGGAGAGGGAATCACTTCTTTCAAACCCCTGTGCTGCTTCCACATCCCTTGGTCCCCCCCACCCCACACCTCCCCCGGGGGCTGTAGCACCCAGCTGATGGGGACGCGCTCTACCATTGCTCTACAAAAAAATGGGGAAACGCTAATTTTGGTAGGAACCTTGCCAGGAGCCTCAAGAAGTTTCAGGTCCCAGGGTGGATTTCCACAGCGTTGTCCTAAGGTGCAAAGTTAGGTGGGGAACGGGGATGTTTGGTGTAGGAGGAGACAAGGGTTGCATGAGGAAAAGGGCATCCTTGGATTAACCAGCGGAGGTGACTTTGCTGGTGTGGAGAGAACAAGGTGATGTTTGGTGGCCTGGTTGGAGATCTAGCTCCATGGTGCATGGAAGACAGAGGCACCTGACTGTAGAATCATAGAATCACAGAATGGTTTGGGATGGAAGGGACCTTAAAGATCATCTCGTTCCAACCACCCTGCCATGGGCAGGGACACCTTCCACTAGAGCAGGTTACTCAAAACCTCATCCAACCCAGCCTTGAACACATCCAGTGATGATGGAGCATCCATAACGCCCCTGGGCTTCCTGTTCCAGTTCTGATATCAAGGAAAAGTGTATTAGTTTTATGGCCCCATTGAGCAAACAGGTCATCACTGAGCTAAGAAGTAGACGCAATCCCCAATCACAGCCACATCCAAACATCACGTTCAGATCAGCTGGAGGCTGCCCAGCAACTGCTCTTTATGGGACAACACTGACCTCATCCTCCAGCTGGGCGATAGACATTGCTCCACACACCTCTCCCTGTCCAAATAAAACAGCCCGACGAGCATCTGCACAACCTAGAGTGAGGGCAAACAGAAGTCCCATCCACACGCTTTGCTCTCCAGTGCAGCAGAGACTGCTTCTGCCATCTGCTCTCCCTCAGCCTCCACTTACAAGATACAGGCTACGGGTGGCTTTTTTTAAGGCATCTGAGCTCCTGGGTTGGCTCAGCAACACCAAGACTTGCAGCAGAACCCAGCAAATATGTGAAAGGAGTGCAAGATGCACAGCAGCAGCTCCCACACCCATGCACCATCTCCAGCATCTCTTTTCTTGGCTCTTTGCAGTGGAGATACAGGAGATAAACTGGGCCAAAACTCCCTTTGAAGCCCTTCAGAAGAAGACCCAGGAACCACAGCAGATTGGTGATCGACTTTAGGAAAATCCACCACCTACCTGCTCCAAAATCCAAGATCACGTTATTGTTTGGAGTTCTCTGTAAAACACCCAGCACAAGTAAGGGAGCTTTACTTAAACCACGTGAATTAAGTTCTCACCAAGGGCTGGAGGAACTCTTCTTAACACCCAGCTCCTCTCACACATTGTGGGGGGGAAATGAAGGAAAAGGAATGTTTCTCCAGCTTGAAGCATTTTTTTTGCCCCCCCCTTTTTTTTTTTTAATAGCCACATTACAAAGATCTCTTTGTGCACCAGCCTGAAATACCCTTTTGCTTCATCTCATTTTTATGAGCATTTTAGGGCTGAGGCAATGTTCTTCCACATCACTCTTCCAGAGAGCAACAGAGACCCAGAGTACCTGGTATCTGGGGTGGAGGTTGTGACTTGCACACACACAAAAAAAACATCTGACTGTATTTGATGGTTCCTTCCCTTTCAATGCTTCAGGGTGTTTGTTTTGTTGCAAGCAAATTGCACACCCTAAAAATAGACTCAGAGCAGGACACAACATCGAGGCGCATGCAAACGCTGATGGGGGGACGGAAGAGGGTGGGGGGGGGTCAATCTGGACCTTGGTTTCACAGATTTGGTCTCATAAGAAACGCAAATGTCTGACAAAACAAACCCAGTATCGCCGTAGTTGTTCTTGTCCCTGAGTGTTTTTGCAGCTGTCGCTTGGGTGGAGCCTGTTCTCATGACCTCCTATCTGGTGTTACAGCAAAGACTTGCAGGAGAAAGAGGTCGTCTGTCAAAAATGCATTTGGAGTTTGGGATCTCCTTATGTCTGCATGAGACTTTTCTGCAGCCAAGTCTAGCCTGAGGAAACCAGCTGGCTTCCTTTTGCTTCCCCAGGCTCAGGTCCTGCAACTTCAGCTTTCTCTCCTTTCTTTTCTTCCAACCCTAATGGAGATGAGATGCTCAGAGCTGATGAGGTGCCTTCAGACCGTCCCTCCCCTCCCATTGCCTGCACAAACTGGACTTTATGAGAGCTGTGGTTTGATATATGAACCAAGTCCCACCAGCCGGTGTAGGGTGACCGTCCAAAGCAAGCGTGAACTGGAAGTGACACATAACACCAGTTTGAGCACTGAGCAGTCACACAGGGGTGTGAGTCCTTTGAGGTCCTCCTAAGACAACTCTAGGTGGGTTGTCCTGGCCAGGCTTCCTTCACAAGGCATCACTGAGGTGCCCTTGGTGATAAGGCCACCCAAGGGGGTACAAACCCCTTGGAGAAGGGGGAAACGAGCCCCCATGAAGCTCTCCCACCTTCCTGAGGGCAGGGAGGAGATGTTCCTGCCACGGGCCACCATGCAAAGGAGGGTGCTTCCCATATTACAACACGCTCGCAGGAAGAGCCCAGAGATGCTCATTGTGGACAGGCTGCTGTGCTGAAATGGGGCATTGAGCAATCAAAAACCAGTTGGAAACCCTGGTTTCTAGAAATAAAAAGTGACTGTTTGTCTTCTAACGCCTGTAGGGGCTGGTGGGGGCCCTTGCCAAGTGGCAGCAGGTTGGAGGAAACAGCTGTAGCTGGTTTGTGTTGTATTCCTGGGCAGTTCAACTGTGAGCTGGGACCTGTGACTGAGTTGTGGTCGTCTCTCTGCACAGAGCACTTGGCCTCTAGAGCTGGATGAAGATGGCTGCAGAGCTTTTCCTCCTCCTCCAGGTTGAGATGGGCTAAGTCTCTAAAGCTTGGACCAAACCTCACCTTCCTTCACAGTCCAGGGAAGCCTGTTCTCTGTGCAGGAGATTTGTCACCAGGTACCTCCTCACACTCTTATTATAAGCATGTAGGAGCAATGGGTAGAAGCTGATTGTCCTCACAGCCACTGAATTCTGCTCCTGAAGCCACACGGAGCAGTCCTGTTGAAGGACATATCACAGGGAACTTCCAAAGCACCTTAAGGAACAAGACTGATAATGCTGCAGCAGGATATAACCAGGCTCAATTCTTCCCAAGGAAAATGCTTCCCAGTGGCACAGCTGCCTTTCATGTGCAGCAGATCTCAGCTTGAACCCAAACACCACCCCAAAGTCAGTGAGCGCGTCATCAGGTGGGGGCTGCGGTGTTTGTCAAGTCCCTTGCAGCACCCAGAAATCAAAGCATTCCAGTGTATGCCCTGAAGTAGATGTCTTTATGTTGGCAGACCTTAGTGGTCAATAGAAAATTCCCCTGCATTGCCGTGGCCCTTGTCTGCTGGCTCGTGAGGGTTGGGTAAGCACACTACTCCTTCCCAAACACCATGTTTCTCCTGCATGGAAAGGTCAATCTTCCTTCATGGAAACCAAGCCCCTGTCTCCTTCCCATGTAAAACTTTTGTTCTACCCTTCTGCTCCTGAAGGCAGGAGCATAGCACAGGCATCTCCTAGAAAGTACTTTCCCATGCCTGCAGGGACCGCAGCCCTCTCAAGAGGAGCAGCAGCACCTAGTACCTGGGTTGGCCATCCTGGAAAGCAAGGAAATATTTCCACCTCAGGCTGGAGCTGGATGGTGTTGCTACTCAAACACGTGTTTAAGGTGTAGGGAACCACTTTTGGACAAAGAGCAAGCATTCTGGGGAGGACCTTTGCACTTCTCATTCATGGTGACCACAATCCTGCTACCCCAGTGAGGATCATTCAGGGGACTGGATGCAGCCTGTGCTATGGATGCTATATCCAGTGGGTATGGCACTCCCCAGGATTTGGGGACAGGATCCTCAGCAGGAAGAGACAGGGGAGACTGTTTGGACTTGCCAACAGATAAACCATTGGTGAAGAAGAGCAGACATCAGACACGAAGGTTTCACTTCAGTGAGGCCATAGAGAAGAACCCAAGTGAACAGAAACCAATGAAAGTATTTGAGTCCCCAGTCACCCAAAACCACTAAGACTCAGCACAGCTGCACCGAGCTGCTCACCAGACCTGCCAGGGGCCACTCAAGGTGCAGGGATGGTGGGCGCCCAGGATGCAGGTGCTGCCGAGCACCACCAGCACCAGCTCCCCAGCCAGGGTGGTGGGGAGAATCAGCACCCTGCCTACTTGCCTGGCCAAGAGGTTTGAGGGAAAATAGGAGATGTGCAGAAACTCCTCCTGACTTTTACAAAGGGCACCATAGAATCACAGCATGATAGAGGTTGGTAAGGACCTCCTCTGGAGATCACCTAGACCACAACTTTGGGCCAAAGCATCTCTTAATGCAATCTAATGCAGGTTCCTCAAAATCTGCTCCCATCTGCTGGTCTTTTGCCCATCAGTCAACATCTGCCTTGGAGGCTTCTCTTGTGTTGGATTTCAGGATGGGGAAGTCCAGCTTGGGCCAGGCATTAAATACAAATCCACCACTACTGAAAGTCCTACCTGAGAACTGAACAAAAAGGAGGACCCCTGCCCACTGTCACACACCCCACTGCCTTGCATCCCACCTCCGCCATAAGACCCTGTCCCACAGCTTCTTTCACAGTCCCTTTTTACCACCAGGTGTCCCCTCTTGGACATGGCTTGGGAGCTGTTAAGGACGGGAGCTGTTCTGCTGGTTCTATGGAGCAAGGTGCAGCACAGTCCCAAACCAAGCCCTGGGTTCCAAGACAGCAATGGTCACCCTAAAAATAAACAGGGCAGCCAGTTCCAACAAAAGGTACCTCTGCTCCCCACTGCTCTTCTGTGGTCTTGGGGTGGAAATTGAAAGAGCCCTGAATACATAGCAGGTGGCTCCAGGCAAGCACAAGATGGTGGTTTCTGAGGAAGGACTTGCACCAGGACATCTGGGGAAACTGCAGGTGGTGTTTATGGTGTCCCAGCCTGCAGTCCATCACGTGTTTCACAAGTGGGCATGTGTTGTTCCAGCATAGATGACACGGGGTGCCTTGCTCCCACCTCTCCCCCCACCAGGCACCTCACTCACAATGAGGTGAGTCTTCCTCATGCTCCGAGGGAGCACCAAGGACTGGAACAGGATTAAACCCCAAAGGGGAACATCTTGATGGTCCTCAGAAGGAGCAGGGAAAGGCTGGGGGTGAGTGCCACTGGCGTACCTGCAAGGTGACCCACCTCAATGACCAAGCATCCCATGAGAGCTTAGAGGCATCGGGGACCTCATCACAGTTCAGATCCTGGTGCATCCTCAGAAATCTTGGTCTGCAGCCATGTCCGCTGATAAGTACCAAAACTCTGTGCCGTGATGCCTGCAAAGGGCATGGCACAAGGGCACAGGCAGGACTACAAGAGTCCCACCAACACCACTGGGACATGGAGAGCAACTTCACCATAGTGAGGTGCTCATAGCATAAATAGCTTGAGGTGCAGGGCTTCCCTTAAATCTGAGTGTAGACCACAAAGCTTCAGCTGGGTCTCCCATCTCAGGGCACTTTTTAGGTGCTGTGAGTTGTGTTGTCTACCATGCACCTACTGCTCCTGGGGTCAAAGGCCATGGCTGCTTACCCTGGAGGGATGCAGCAGGGTCAGCTTCAAGTTCCACAACAGCTGAACATTTAATTAATCCTTACTGAGGAGGAAGAGCAGCTCACCTCAAAACAACCAGCAATCCTACAGACAGAACCACCTCCCAGCAGAGGTGAGCTGTGGCCAACTCACCCCAGGTCAGGATCCTCACAGTTCATCTGTGCCCCCCCCCACACACACACACACCACAGAAAGTCTCCCATTCATAGAAAAAGGCAGAGCAGTAAAAAATAAGATGAATGGCTGATCTGCTTTGATACCTCAGCAGGAAGGGCAGCTTTGCATCTACCTCCTCAGCATCTCCCCAAGGAGACTCAGCCTCCAGGTGCCTGGATCTGCAGGCATGCCCCTTCACAAGGCCCTACCTCCCCCATACCTTGGGCACCAGGGTCACCCCAGAAAGGCTGGTGCTTCCCTTGGTAGGGCAGACCCATAGCACATAGAGCCTGCTGGGGGGAAGGAGCTGTAGTTCATCTTTGTCCTTGACAAAGGGTATGGATACAGATAAAACATGCTCATCACACCCTTCCAGACCCCCTTGAGATGCTGCTCCAAACACAGGCTTAAAGAGAAGGGAGGTGAGGGTGCAGATGCTCAGCCTCCACCACTGCAACATTGACTTTGTTTGGCCAAGTTTGGTTCTCCCCAACCATCACCCACTTTTAGTAGACTGGGACCCATGAAAAAGGTGGATGAAGACAGTAAGGAATGGCTCCACCAGGCAACAACAGGGGAAAGGACTACAGTATGTCTTTGAGCAGGACCATTAATAACCACTTGCCATCACATCACCTTGCAGCACCCCAGCCCAGGTCAGGCAGCTAAGGGCATCCAGGTCAGTGCTGTGGCAGATGGGAAGGGACCCATCTTCATGCTCCCTGGAATGAAGGTCCCATGAGTGAGGTCCCTTTTTGTCCCTCCATCACATTAGAGCATTTTGGCTCATTCTTCTCCTGCATCGGAGAAGACAGGGAGGGAATGACAGATGGAAGGAGGTGACAGCAGAGGCTTAGCACAGACCCCACCACAAGGAACACCAGGGCAGAAGCAGAGACACCAAGTTCTCCCCGTTCACCACAACCCAGGAAAACACATTGGAAGAGAAAAAAAATACAAAATAGAGCACTTTAATTGCAGGAAGATAAAAAATTACCAACAAAAATTAATAAACCTCAGGCATAAAATAAATAGGCAGCTTAGTCACATGCACACGTGTGTCATTGTGGGTCATGTCCACCACAAGCCCCATGCCCAAGCAGCTCCCCAGGGCCATGCAGGCACATGAAGCATGTTCATGAGGATTTACACATGGATGCTGCTGCCTGGTCATGCTTGGAAGACACCAACACGTGCATTGGGGAGGGTGAAGCCCACCTAGTCACGCTACGCTGCCATCTTTACAATTAAAGATGTTGTGTATTTATAGAAACTCTGGCTCTGGTGAGGGAAAAAACACAATGATAATTCAGATTCCTAAGTTCTTCTGTTCAACAATTACATAGAGAATCTCCACGCTGGTCTCTAAATTCCAAACTACTTTGTTATTACAGATCAACATAAACCTCGTAGGAGAAATAAAGAGGAATTTGAGAAGGTTCTCCTCAGAAGGCACACCCTGCCTTCCATCAGCAGGATTCTTTGAAGGGAAATAAGCTGATTTCTGGAAAGAATTTCCTATGTTTGAGCATTTTTAAGGCTTTTTTTTATTCCAAGAGTTACCTCCTACTAAATCGCTGTTCTGAGCAAAGTCCGAGCTGCAGAGTGCTGGGGCAGGTCGTTGTAGCTGTTGGGTTTGGGTTCTGCTTGACTGGCCATTAACAAAAGGCGACACAAAGCAAAGCCAGCCCTGACCTTCCCACCCTCCTCTCCCTGACATGAGACATAGACAAAGGTTGTGGGCCTACCCTGCCTGCTACAAAAGTCATTTTCCCTGGTAAAATATTTGCAGGATGGACACGGAGCATCCAACCTACCTCCTCATGGCCATTTTTTGCTGCTCTAGTGACACACACTCTGGACTGGAAACAAAGAACAAAACCCAATCTGCCAAAAAAAGGGGGAATTTAGGCACTAAGGGGACCAAACTGGGTCTAGATCAACCCCCAAACCACCGTGCTATGTTTGTGGAGCAAGGAGGCTCAGACAGCAATCTGCTGGTTTTCTCTGAAGAGCGGTCGCTGGTGCGTCGTGCAGATGTCCTGGAAGATCCTGTACACCTGGTCATGCTGCGTCTCATCAGCTATGGGGACCATGGGGCTGCTGCTGCAGGTCTTCCCAGCTTCCTCCACCACCTGCCTGACACACAGCTGCTCCACCTATGCAAAAAGACAAGCCATGAAGACACTGAACAAAGAACCACCTCTTTGGGCATCTCCTACTGCTACCAGGCAACAGGGTATGGGTCAGGGAGAGATGCAGCAGAGCAGCTGGGCCAAAAAGCCCCAGGTGGCCTGGGTCTAGGCAGGCAAACAGATCCATCTCCACAAGCCACCTCAGCACAAGAGCTCCTCTCTTAGAAGAGCTACAGAGAGGTGAGGACAGGCTGAGGGATGTCCCAGCACATGCAGAATGATCCTCTGGTGCAGGCATCCAAGACAAGGTGGCCAGGTCAAAGACTTGTGCACAGAGGCATAGGGCCATGTGAACTTGTAAAATCCCTCCCAGGACCTCACAGCCTTGGTGGGTCTCTGTTTGCTCAAGGGTGGATGCACCACTCTCCCTGTGCCCTCCATGCCACATCCTTGTTGGCCCAAGAAGGACCCTCACTGGGTGCAGGCTCCCAAAACACCTTCTGCATTGCCCCGAGGCTTTGAGATCCCAGAATTGCTTCAGCTTCTCCAAGGAGAAGTTTCTACCCGGAGCTATGGGGACTGCCCCTCTCATCCCATCCCTTCCTTCACCCTCCTGAAGGTTTCCCAACTCCACTGCTGCCCACCATGGCTGTTCACATCGGTTGGCTGTTCAGCTTGAGGCCATCCCTTAACTCAACCATTCCAGGGATTTATTCCCCCATTACCCGCAGGAGAAGGCAGAGGTCCCAGGACCAAGAGGCAGGAGCAGCAGTAAGAGAACAGATTTCCCAGTGGTTTAGAAAAGTTTGGGAGCTTTGTTTGCAAACAGAATCTACCCAAATCAAGTAGTTTCTGACAAGCAACAGCCCAAGAACCTCTGAGGTTCCTGGAGGAACCTAAGGAGACTGTAGACAAGCCAACACTCCTGCCACCCCACCCAAATGACCTGTGGCTCTGGGGGCTGAAGTTAGAGCCCTACTTGGGGGGAAAGGGCA
Source organism: Ceryle rudis (assembly GCA_033439905.1). Lineage (NCBI taxonomy): Eukaryota > Metazoa > Chordata > Aves > Coraciiformes > Cerylidae > Ceryle > Ceryle rudis. Next base: position 35,633 of record JAAGNO010017246.1, read on the forward strand.
ATAGGATCCAGACAAGGGGAGAAATCCATCAGCACAGCTCCAAAGGGCAGCCCTCCGTACCTGGACGAGGATGAGCTTACACCGCAGCGGCACCGTGTCTGGGAACTCTTCTCCAAAGCACAGCGTGATTCTGCTGTCTGGGAAGCGGCCCTGGTTGTTGTAGTACTGCTGCACCTCTGCAAGGAGAAGGGAACGGTTGGAAAGCTGCCTGCCTTTGCTCCACAGCTTTGGGACCATGGCAGAAAGGTGTGGGCTTAAGAGAAGACAGTTTTGTTGCGTGTAGCCTCCATCTGGGAGGCATTTGCAAAGTGACACAAAGCAGCAAGTTATTCCTTCCTAGGTCTGGTGGCATCAGCTGCTCATCCAGAGCACTTGGTGACCCATCCATCAGTGATGAGTTCCAAAGGGCTTCAAGGCCAAGGCCTCCACCCTTTCAACCCCACCAAGCAGATGAATCATAGAATGTCAGGGGTTGGAAGGGATCTCTAGAGATCAAAGAGATGGAGAAATGGAAATGCTCCTACAAACCTCTGAAGAACAAGTTGGTGTCAAATATCTTCACCACCTCATCCCGGTCCAGTTTGTTGGGCCTGTCCTTGTAGACCATGGTGTTCCCACTCCAGAAGACCCTGCCCTGGCACAGCCTCTTGATGAAGATGCCCTGCTTATTGCTGTGCAGCAGAACACCCCTCTCCAGATGCCCAAAGAGCTTCTTGGTGATCTGCTTCTGGCGGTCATTCTGGATGGTGTCGGCCGAGGGGAACCGCACATGCTCGAGGGCTTCTGAGGTGTACAGCTTCTCACCATGGCTGGAGGGCTGGCCAAGCGAGATCCGGCAGCCCTCGGTGCATGAGGTGGTGACGTGGCCCACCAGCCTCCCACCGTAGAAGAAGCTGATCACCATCTGGGAGTAAGCTGCAAGGGGATAGGCACATACATCAGCCATCAGGGGAAGACAAGCCCTGCCTGCTCTTCACTGCAGTGCCCAAACACCATGAAGGCATCAAAATTTCCTGGGATCAAGTCTCACTTGATGGTGGAGACCTCCTGTTGGCTGCTGGAGGACATCTCTGACCAAGCAAGAGCTCCCAATGCTGAACCCCTTCCTCCTGCCTTTGCTCCACACGTCCCTTGCCATGGGAAGATCTCCCCCAGCAAACGCACAGCTGATGCCAGCATCCCAGGGTAGCCCATTGTGCCATGGACCATGGCCACAGGACACCAGGCAGGATGCAGAATTGCTCGGCATGCAAACCCTGTGGCTCCTCAGGAGGGTGCAGCACCTCCCAAAGCCAGACCAAAGCCTCCTGCAAGGTGAGGGGGCAGAGTCAGAGCCACCTTCTGCCACCACACAAAGGCCAAGCCCCAGAGGGACTTTTGATGGCCACAATCTGGAGCTGAGCAGGGAACCCACCTTACCTGAATTATGCTGCTCATAGCTGGAGTATCCGTTCACCAGGGGCAATGCTGTAGGCAGAGAAAAGCCAAGCTGAGCCTATGCGTCCAGCTCCCAAACCCCAATCCTCCCCACAGTGCCCTCCACCAGGTCCCTGCAGTGCCCTCCACCAGGTCCCTCATCTTCTCTCCCAGGCTTCCCAGCTCCTGCACAGGAGATGCCAGCACAAGCTGGCTGGTGGATTTAACCTCGTGAAGCACATGCTGTTGGGCACCTGGTACCAACCACAGCATTCAGAATTAGTACTTTAAGCAGCCTTAATAAGGAAAATAAAATACAACTGCTGCCCATCATACAGCATTGGAGGGCAAGTCCATTCTGCCCCCCAAAAGTCTCAGTCCCATTAAACACCACACACCCACCATTGGTTACTTACCAGGGCTGGGCTGCTGCACCCACCAGTCCGGTATTGGGGGGTTCCTGCAGGTCTCCTGGGGGGGCGAGGGGCTTCTCTTGATGATCCCCAGGTACTCATCTACACTGGGAGGCTGCGCAAGACCAGACACTGAGATCAGAGCAGGTCTGATGCCTCAGGCAGCTGCTGCTGTGCACCAAGCCACTTGCAGCACTCTGAGAGGGTCCAAACGGCCATGCCAACAGGATGCCAATGAGTTTTTGGGGTTAGAGAGAACAAGTTTGGGATTCCCCAGGCTGCATGCTTAAGTTTGACCCTCGAGAGCTACCAAGCAGAAGCAGCCCAAGGTGACACCACCAAGAAACAGCCTCTGACCCCCAAGCAAAGGTCTCACCCACCCAGATGCAGATGAAAAGCATGAACCACTCATCACAACCACATCCCAGTGCTGGCTCACACAAAGAGCTGCCAAACCCAGCATCACTCACCGGGGCTGATCCCCCACCAAAGCTTCTCAGGTGGCATTTTAGGAAGGCACCACTTTTACCAAGCAATTTCCCACCATCTACCCACATTTGGCCAAGGCGATCCACAGCCATGAGGAGGACTCACCTCTTTGATGAGGTCATCGATGGCTGAGGAGCTGCAGTCCATCTCCGTGACATCACTGGGACCACTCCCACTGGTGATGCCAGCTTTGCCTGGAAGGAGAACCCACGACACAGTGAGGACACGAACGGCCCCCAGCCACAGCTCATCTCACCACCAGGTTTTAGAAACCATTCACCCCATGAAAGTTATGAAACTGAGAACCACAGCACCTCAGGACTAGGGGGGGTGTTGCTTGTAGTCCCCTCCAGCTCCACCCAGAGCTGCTTTTCAGGACCAAAAACCAGTTGACACTGATCAGCAGCAAGGCAAATCAAAAATCCAGCTGGTAACAGAGACAGAGCTCGAGCAGAGAAGGGGGTTGGGGATTTGGGGCTTTTTTTCTAAGCACCCCAGAGACTGGGGTTGCTGCTGCTGCTTCTCCTTTTTCCACCAGCCACCCCGAGCAGTGGTGCTGCTGGTGGGAACCTGCAACTCCATTTGCATAGCAGCAGCGAGCCCCCCATGTGAATGTGGCCAGAGAAGACCAGAGATGCTAAAGGCAGGTTTCCTGACAGCAAGATTTTTTTTGTTGTTTTCACAGGTTTGGGTTTTTTTTTTACTTTAAAAACCAGAAAAAGCACAACCACAACCAGAGATATACTTAGTGCGACCTGCACCGCAACAGCCATCGCAGCAGCAACTGCTCTCTGCATTTACTGCTGCTCTAATCACTGCTGGCAAGAAAGAAGGGATTGATCACACCTCCCCGGCACCCACCCCGAGCAGGCACCGGGAGGAGAAGGGGTTGGGGTTCAAGTACCTCCCCAAGTGGAGAAGGATTTTGGATTTGCTCCTGCAGCATCCTTATGGGATGGAAGGTTATGCGATGCTGTGTCCTCTAGTTCCAAAGAGAGGGTAGAAAAAAAACAGCCTGTCCTTCCTCCTCCCCGTCACCAGTGACACAGGGGACGTGTTGTGCAAAGCAGGACAAGAGAAGCAGCGGGGTGCAGGAGCAGAGCCTGGCCAGGAAGCTCTGCTCAGATGTAGGTCAGTGGCACAAGCCTGTGGTTACCAGCAGGACCAGCCAGCACCAGGGGTCAGTCCCTCACTGAGGCACTCACATTTCTGTTCCTCCTCCGGCACAATCCTGTAGACCTTGTAGGGCTCAGAGATGTCCAGCTGGGATCTATCAGTCACTTCCTCGAAGTCAGGGCTCTTGTTCAAAGCGCAGCGCAGCCGTGTCTTCCACGTGGCCGGCTCCGCTTTGTCACCTTCTTTGAACTTGCCTTTGAAAACAGCCCAGGCCTAAAACAACACGACAAAGAAATAAAATTCTCCTCCACGTGAGCTCTGCAAACTCCTCAACCCCAGAGGTGAAGGAGCTGGGGCTGCACAGTGCATCTTGCAACTTGCTCTCCCCACCTTCTGCCCCTTGCACCCTCTCCACCATCCCACATGCACGTGGGGACATGAGGCTGGGTGCCCACCAGCACCACCTGCCCCAGCCATGCACCCAGGCTCCAAAAAGAGGTGGTTACAGGTATAATATGAAGCTTCATCTCCACACCAACAAGTCAGGAGCTACTGGGGATGTGACAATGGTGGCTGAAGGAGTGGTGGTGCTCCTAATGATCTGGTAACACCTCGATTCAAATTGAGCTAAACCTCGCTCTCCCAGTTCCTGACTAATAAACAAAAGCTGGTTTCTTTAAGATCAGAACATAATTTGTATTTCTGGTGGGACAATGTATTTGACAGCTGAAGGGTGACTGCCAAATATGTGTATTTAAAAAGTATATTTACTTGATAGATGTTTTTTTAATCTATTTTCAGATGGCTGAATTCAACACCATCCTCATAACCCAGTGCTCCCAAACCAACCATCAACTGGTCTGAAACCAAACTCGCTCAGTGATAGAGATACTTGGAAGCAGGGGGAAGAGGGAAGGGAATTCCTGGTGAAGAGCCTGACCTTTTCAATTCAGGATGGAATTTTTCCCATTTTTCCTCCAAAACTGGAAATCTACCCCCCTTAATGAACTCCAGAAATTCCTTCTCTCCTGCAAAGTATCTTTATTTTTGTTAAATCCAGCTTTTTCTCAAGGACAGCCTGAGAAGTTTAGAACAGGTCAAAAGGAACACATCCAGCTCCTTCTGGTGTCAAGGCCAGGACTCAAACATACTGAAAAAAAAAATCCCTAAAACTGGTACCAACATCTGGAAAGAAAAAAAAAACTACCCCCAAAAGAGTCTAGGAGATGAATTACTAAATGAAGAACACAAAGAACATGGACATGTCCCACCAGTGGGACTATCAGCAAGTGAAAAACAGCAGCACAGAGCCCAGGAAGCGTGGAGAAAAGGCATTAACCATCTGGCCCCTACCTTGAAGATGGAAGCATCCACCTCCTGGTTGTAGTCCTGCTTCCCAGCGTGTTTCCACGGGATGCGGAACATGGTTTTCTCCTCATTCTCCCAGATGAGCCCAGGGTACAGCTCACTGTCGATCTGCTCAATCAGCCACTGCCGGAGCCGCCGCCCCCCGTTGCGGTCGCACATCCTGGATGGAGGGAGAGGTCCAAGCCCAGTTAGGTCCCCCTGCAGCGTCCCACCACAGCTAGGGTACAAGGGATCAAGGTTTTGCCACATAGACAGCTGGTGGTGACACTGCCTGCAGAGACAGGGGGCTCTGGGTGGCTCTGCAGGTCCCACATGCCAACCTCTGGACATCAAATAGTATTTTTTTTATTATAAAATTAATAAAACAAGGCAGTTTTCTGTGAGTTCCTACAAACTCTTCCTCCAGCTCTATCAGCCAAAGTGCTGTTCACCAAAACAAGCTGACTTGGTGCTCTGGTTACTCCTTTTTTCACCATGGGATAAGTCACATAAGCATCAGATGGATGGGGATTAAAGCACCCAGTTGGGCTGTCACCAGAGCAGGTGACACTGGGACAGGCCGTCCTCGGGCAGACACCCATTAGTGTTTGCAGGAGACAAGCACTGTCCCTAGCTCAACACCCGCCCCCCCCAGCAACCTCCATGACCTCCATGGCAAGACCTGCAGGGATTTCAAGAGTTGGTGGCCTGGCAGAAGTGACCAGCAGCTCCAGGATCAGTCCTCCAGACCTTCTGGGCTCATAGCTCTCCTCCAAATTTTACAGGACTACCTCTCCATTTTTATTTTATTTTTTTTTAAATCTTTTGCCCCACAGGAAGGTTTTGGGGAGAAGATGAGAATGCTCCAGCACAGCTTGAGACCTCGTGGTCCCTGCTTCGCCACTAAGCTCACACCAGCTCAGGGCCAACAACTTCCATCCCTTCTCCACTGCTGCAGAGTAGGACACACAGACCTCCTCGGCCACCCACAGTACAGCCTCTGTTTTGAGGGATGGCAATAGCCAACACAACCTGCCAAAACAATGCTGAGGACATGACTCTGGACCTCAGCTGCCCCTCCAGAGCTGGATGTCCCAAAGCACGTGCCACAGCCCATCCCTGGACGGACAGGGGTACAACACAGCCTCTCTGCAGGCTCCCCCACCCAACACCTTGCGCCTTGAATCCACAGAATCATTGAACGGTTTGGGTTAGAAGGGATCTTAAAGATCATCTCATTCCAACCCCCGTGACATGGCGGGGGGGGGACAGACACACCACCCACTAGGTTGCTCCAAGTCCCATCCAACCTGGCCTTGAGCACTCCAGGGGTGGAGCATTCCCAGCTTCTCTGGGCAAGTCATGCCAAGGCCAAGAGCCTCAGAAACACTTGCTGACATGGGAGTCTCTTCTAAACCAGCCTGTTCTCTAGAAACCTTGTTTCCATCGCTTCATTTCCCCTTCTCAACAGGCTGGACAAGCCCTTCAGGTTGCCACTAGCGACACAGAACACAGTGACCTTCCCACACAGCAAACTGCTCACCAACCCCATGCCAGGAGGAACAAGCAGCCAGAAAACTTGACTGACAGCGGTAACACCACACCATCACCCAGCAACCCATCACCCTCCCGCTCCCACCACCTCCAAGCTCTCCCCAACGCACCCACCCTGAGCTTTGCCCCAGAGCAAGAGGGGCAGCACCTCCCTCCGTCACTCCAGGCCACAAGCTGGGTCTGTCCCGCAGTTCCAGCAGCACCAAAGCCGACTCCCCCACCCCCCCAGCACGCCGCAACCACCAGTACCTTCCCTGCGCCGCGCTCCGCACCGCTGACCCGCGCCGAGCCCCGCACCCAGCCTTTTATACCAGCCCGGGGGAGGCGGGCCCGCCATCCGCCCCGCCCCCGAGCGGCTCCGCCAATACCTAACAGCTCTCCTTGCCCGCTCTGCCCAAT